>QNGE01003389.1:36323-55064 GCA_008508345.1 Paragonimus westermani | reverse complement strand
GACTACCGGATGTTTTGTTTGGATATCGCACAACAAAACACGCAACAACTGAGAGTACGCCATTCGAGCTGACATACGGGAGGGAGCCAAGGATTCTCTTCGATGTCTGCGTGCCAATAAACAGAGAGAGACAGTTATTACCGCAAGAACAACGAAACATGGAACACCGTGCGAAATGAATGCGTTTTACATGTACACTCCGAGAAATGTCAGTTTGAAAACCGATTCTACACTGGTTCTTATCCCGTATCAGCATCTGCCATTTCAGTGTAAATCTGAATGTACCAGGCATCAACGTTTGTATAGCGTTTAGTATTTCATAATTTTCATTGTTTTCTCCATCCCTCACCTCCCCCAAGTTTTTATGTACATGTGGTGATTAAATCATATCAATCGAAAACACTCTTGGAAAGTTGGAGGCTAACGGAACCAGCTATCCATTTCAATGTATTCTCGAACTTATCTGTCTCGCGGGTCACTTTTGCTATGGACTCATGATCACTTCGGAACGTTAAGATGGGTTATACCCATTGGAAATACCGTCATTCGGTGTAGTGAAATTCTGAACCAAAGCAACTTCAGAAACCACTATGAGTCAGTCCCTTGTTTTTTTGTTTGGTGTTCATATCTAAACTGTATATCTATATATTGTTTAAGTACACTACACCTTATCGTATGGTAACATGAACGAGGATAAACTTGATTGACTCATTGTTCCGTCTCACGTCACCCTAAATTTTGTTTTATCCCAGTAAGTGAAGTTTCCATAACGTCACATAGTTCCATATGGAAAGGAATACTGTAAATAGTAGTAAATACATGTTAAACTCCAAAACAGATGAAAAAAATGACTCCCTTGTAGCATGAGGATCAAGTTTTAAGTTGTCTTCGTTTGCTTAGAAATTGTTTGTGTCAGCTAGTTATAATTAGGCGATGACGACTGCGAACTGAGAGATGGATGGACGTTAGTTGAAGGCTGCACAAACCTTGACAAAAATGGATCCGATCAATTGAAATCGGTAGACTGATCTAGGCCTGAAATGAGGACAGAACTATTTGCATATGTAGCTTCCTACTTTTATGTGTACGTGGCCAAACAGCTACCATTCAGAAATGAAAGAATCAGTTTTGTTATTGTTCTTCTCTTGCTGTTGCTGCTGCTTACGTATCAGAGCCGAAGGATTACGTGATATTTGCTGAATACCATCCATTCATTCAACCAGCATTTTGTATAACTCACCACGTGGTACGCCCATCGCCAGGATAAAAATTCACCGATTTACCTGAACTTGAGTTACTGCTCGACGACTCATTATGGTCACCACAAGAAGCCGGATGAAAAAGTGTGCATTTACACACCTGAGGGCTGGCGCTCGATTGCTTACGTGAACATTCTCACAATGCAGTGTGATTACGATTTGGTGCGTACGTATGCTGCTGTGCGATCGGATGTACAGAGGGAGTTAGTCCTTCCAACCAATGCCAGAACATTTGCATGCCAGCATTTTTCATCTAGGCTGACTGAGTATTCAATCTCCTAACACTCTGGCCGACTGGCAACGTTGCGCGGGAAGTTGTGCAGGAGCGAAACATGACCTTTATAAGTGCGAGCTGATTGTGAGCGCATTCAGCAATTACTACCCTTCTAGGTTTGGTACTCGGTAGATGATGTCCATTCAGCTGGAGGGGTGATCAATATGACGCGTTTTTGTGTGAGTCGGTTACTCGGAGGATCAACAGTATTTAGTAAAAGATACTTCAATGATCAGAACACATATAAGGGTGCACCTAGATAAACGTGTAGTGAGTCGAGAGTAAGGGCTGTACTCTTCTAGATGTTAAGAGACTAGTATACCCCAGCTAGCACTGGACATTAGTGTTGTGCACGAATGTCTTGTCCTAAAGAAGGATTAACCCATAGGGAGTACAAGTGTATGATTGCTGTCTTTTATTGGCCAAGGTCTGATGAAGACATACAAGAAACTTCCGAAAACCCCAGTGAATAGTTTAGTAGAGTTCTCACCATAATCCACGTAAATGGTGGTTAGCACCATATTTGAGCCTTCACTCTCAGTGGTGTCGGAGTGTCCACCAAGCTTCTGGGCCATTGTGGGCATGAAGGTGGACGTTTGTGCCAGCCACATTGGTTGACGTGTCTTGAACAAGTGGTCAGTATGTGGAAAGCCTCACACATTCTGGCGTCAGTTGCCTGGTTTCATTAATCTCATTCATGTCCCCTGTCAACACAGGAGCACTCTGCGATGTGACTGGGACGTTCCTGACGAATGTACTCTGTTTGACTCTGGGTGTTTGTGGCTGTGAAATTGAGGGGCATGAGAGAGCTAATGTCCAGCAGCATTGGTCGTATGCAAAAGGTTTGAAAGAAAAGACCTACAAGGCTTCTTGATTCTCACTCCTCTGCGATCGGTTTCTTCCATGTCTGTACTCTCCAGGTAGAGATAGTTTGAATGAGAGACCGAACAACTTAACTCCCGTGCCTCTGCATGAGCACTGTTTGTGACGGATGAATTTATAGGTGACTGAGATATTTCTTGGGGGTAGGCATCAGTAATCAATATGAACTCAATTTCGAGCCCGTGCAGCCACAGCCGTTGAAAACTGATGACTCAAGGTGAATCGTAAACAGTTTCACATTATATTCCTCGCGATAAGCAGCAATCCTGAAACTGGTGGACAGATCAATAAGGGCTTCACCTCGTTGGGCGAAAGAACGCCGGTTCGATTCCTCATCCAGACAATCTCTATCAGGTGAGTCAACACAGGGACGGAAGTGGTTACAATTTGGGGGATATCCTCATCGGGCCTTAAAAACACCATATCCGGCCGTTGTGAATACAGCCAGTACAAGCTGGTGATCCCAGTTGATCCACAACCATCGCACTAATGGTCTAACATAAGCAATAACCAAGGAATACGTCTGCTGACTGCGCGATCGTTATCACTAGATTGGGATACTCGTTGCGGACGTTCATGAGAGGCGGGTGTTTGTGTTCGTAGAGAAATCGATGAAGTCATCAGTACCACATGCTTGTGAGGAATCATCCGCAAAGGTGTTGTTACAAGGAGAGTTATAAATGCAGACTGGAAAGGTTTTGGAACCCGGCGATTGAAACGGTGTAAGTTTCAAAGTGGTACCCAAATGTCCGAATGTAGTAGAGGTTAAGCGTATTGGAGTGGCCGTCATTGAACGGGTGACGGTACCGTTACATAGGAACGGGATCTGATGGGTACTGTTCGTGTGACTGACTGTTGTGCGGAGAATGGTGGAATGAGTCAGGACAAGTTTGAGAATCCGACCACATCTGTGAATGCTGTAAGTATTTGTTGGATGTCAGTTGCTGCTTTGGTTCGGTCGTTTGAGAAGTTGCAACCGCACTTGTTGCCGGAGACCTGTATGAATGAAGATGTAGCTAGGGGATTGGGGTTGCCTGTGGAAGCAATCTAGATTTTACAGACTGTTTGTTAGAAGACTGACAAATTGTCAAGCGTTTTGATACCATGTGCGTACGGATTCCTAACCGTGTGTTTCACGCTTTTTTTAAATAGCCTCTAAGCTGCGACGAGGTGAAAAGCCGACAGCTGAACGTCGAAAACTTTCCAGTGCCCTCTGTCTTGCAGCTGCCTAGTCAGCGGAAACGGACAAAAAACAACGAAAGTTTCATACACATTAAGCAAGCCTATTTAACTAGTAAAGCCGTTCTTACAGGAGGGGAAAAATTTCTACGTCGACGACTATCATCGGTATGCTTTTTGTTACTCTCTATGATTTTGGCCTAGGTAGCTGGAACAAAATGTTTTGAGCACCACCTCTTACAACCACGATTGATGTAACAGATGTGTGTCATTTTGATTGGCCAGTATCGACAGACCACAATTCCGTCCACAACAGCTTGTGCGTGAGCTCTGTTTGGAGAAATGTGCTCTAAACAAACAACCGTTTCAGTTCAACCTCACTACGCTTACTCTGACTGAATAGTTTGTTTGCAGGATTAAGACGAGACAATTCGTTCAACTGTAGCCAGTACTAATTGGAGGTTGGGCTGGTGGTGAGCCTGTTTGAGCCACATTGTACGTGTCGTATGTGCCATCTGCGTTGCAAGGGGCCAACTGGATTGGGGAGCACTTGTTGTGTGTGTGACAGGTGACTGTCTGAGCTGATGCAACGTGTTTGTTCTGCCTTGGACACCGATCACCTATACTGCTCAGATTTCGATGATGACCGCTTGTTCAAGTATTTTCGAGAGCCAACTGACCCTTTTATACCATGCAGTCACAGCGACCGTCAGTTAATCTGTTTTTGCTCCTGCCCTGCGACACTCTCGTCTGTTGCCTCGCATTGTTGTTCACCCTTTGGACTAATATAGCTTGTCCGGCTTCGACCAAGCGTTCGGACAAACATCTGATTGAAAGATACGCACAGAGTTGTTATGTCTAATCGTTATTTGTGGCATAGTGGCGTAAGGTGTTCCGATAAAACATCGTTCGTTGAACGATGTTAGAAGCCCAATAAGCATAACTCATCGCTCGTCGGAGCTGAACGATAAGCGGTCAGTCATAACTTGAATAGAGTAGTATAATGCCATTTCGCCAGCATATGTTAATTAGAGTGAAAAAATGGATGGGAGGTACTTTGGACCAACTCATGCAGCCTGGCCTGGGCGAGACCCTGGTAGGTCTGTGCTGACGCAAACATAGACACAAGTGAAAATGGACATGCTGATCCTATGAGGTCCAACCGAAGTAAAACTGGACTATTATGGTTGTGACGGTGATTCGTGAGACAGAGGCGTGTCAGACAGTCCAAATTGGATTAGTCAAACTCGTTCCTCTAACTCCCAGAGAGAGGCGTCTGATTGGTACTTGCGGCAGATAGGAGCGATATACTGACGAAATCACTGGTTGTTACAATTGTATGCACCTCACGACTTCCCCATATCTACACTCAAGCACAAAAGATGGCAGTGTGGCACTCAGCAGCCAATTTGTGCAGCCCCGACATGCCTGCAAACTGACAAAATACTTGCAAGTTACCGGTGGTCATACCCTAGCAGAGATCGCCGTTCATTTCAACGAAACCAACATGACTCGGATCCTTCGGTCGTTTGTGTATATCTCGAGTTTCCAGTTGTGATATTCCCGATGAACCTGTGTGGAATTTATTGTAATGGGCTCCAATTCCAAATCTTCTTCCCTCAGTTTTATTCAGAAATGATGCAACCTTGTTGTTGTATGGGTCGGCCTTATTTCTTCGTTCCATATAGAAGACTGAAGAGGTGTCTCGCGGTTGGCACTTTTCAGCAGTCATTCTCCTATTCAGAAAGGATATCAGAACATGCTGTGACAACCACTGAATTAGCAGCCTCTTCTGTAACTTATCCAAGATATTCATAGGCTTCACAATCCAGCGATATCTGAAAATTATCCAGAAATAAATACTAAAAACCCTGACGAGCCTTCCACTTGGTAATGGCTGTGTCAAACCAGCAAAATGTTAAAACAGATTGACGGAAAGTTTATTCTGGTTTTCAGCCAATCTGCCGATATTTTTGTATCTGGCAGCTTTCTTCAACTCGGCTATTTAAAAAACACACTGGAACTGCTCCCATCTGAAATGTGTCAGCCCACCGAAATCACTGTTTATCCCCTGTGACTGCTGTGTGCTTATACATGAGCAACCATTTTATGAGCTCACAAATTTATATGGTGTGCGACGGACCTGTCTACCTCAACATTTCTCTTCGACTACGTGATGGATATTTTGAAAAGAACGCTTGGAAGTTGAAAAGATCTCTGATTGAAGCTTCTGCTAAACAACATACGTACCAATGTCGAGCGTGCGGATGACTACACTACTTGGTCGCGTAGTTATGTAGATAACACGCATATCACGTTCAGCCGATTAACCTATATGGTTGGACTGTATGGTATGCCCACTTCGCCTTCAAAATGTGTGGTGTTTTGTTACAGGATTGGTTTGACTCTGGAACCACCCTTCTTCCAGGGAGGCTGCTTGATCTGTCGACCGACTTATCAATGTTGACGGTGTCAACTCATCAGTTCTTATCGCTGTTATCTAATATTTGATGAAGGTGGCGCAAGCACATAGTGTACAGTCTATAACGGCTGAGATACGGACTTTACAAAGTCATGGCAGATTGGGGTATGTGCGATTGTTCAGATTGTTGATTGATAACACATGGGAGCATTGCAGCGGGTATCAGGAAATGACAAGACAACGACTGTCAACCACTATTCATGGTTTTCCGTCCGATCATTCTCATTTAATGAGCTGTCATTTAGTGGGCTACTGCTGGAACCAGCGGTAACCCCATCGGTTACGCTCTGTGTAGAGTGCAACCCCGAATGGGATCGCAGAGATGCGCGCATTTCTGACATTGAACCAGAAGAACGCCAGTCGTTTGCGAACTCTCATCTCTCTGTCAGTAACAAGTATTGAGCAATCAATTATCATCTCTAATGACGAGTCCTACACAGGGCAATTGATATGCCTTTCGCTGTCTTTCTGAATATAACAATCGACAATAGATCACCAACATCAGCAATATCATTAAAGGAAGGCGGTTGTTTGCTTTCCAGCAGAGGAACTATTGTCACGTCCTAAAGGCGCCAGAATTTTGAAAAATCTTCAGACTCTGTAGACAAACAATTCTCACAAACATGTTTGAGAACAGCATCAAAGTGATAGAAGGGCTTATGAAAACTGGTACTAAAGGTCATGAATTGACTGCTGATTTCAGCTGTCCACCGTATTTGCAGGTGGGCCCTTAACAGATTAACCTACTCCCACAGGTGTAATGTCACCTACGTTAAACTTGAGCAAACTACGGTCCCGCCGGCTAGTCTTCTGATAACAAATGGGTATTGTCTTTGCAACGGTAATTTCCAATCCAGAAACAGGTTTACCTAAGGACACTAGTAGAAAGCATTAATCTTTGTAAATCTCCTTATACCCAGCTGTCTCAATAACCAAGTGCTATTCAGTGTACTCCTTAATAAATGTGTTCAATTCGGTTAGTCCACCATTACGTTTTGTATAACCGGCAGTCAATCAATCGGCAACCACCTTAAAGATCCAGGAACACACCAGAAAAATATAAATATACTGTGCTCACGGAATCGTCCAGTGTTTATGAAAACAACCAACACACTCAGAAAGTGTTATCAGTTGTGCTAAAACCGGTCCATGACTACAGGCGACAATTCAGAAGCTTGGCGTATGCTGCAAAGTTAATAGTTTTACAGGACGTATGGTGCCTCTGTGAGAACCTACAAAACACATATACTCAGTGATTGCGTACCTGAGGAACTGACATATGCAGACATCTTGTGATGTTTCGAAAATGCAAAACTCCCGAGGCGTAGCATAGGAACCGGGTGTAATATTTGCCGAACGACATCAGAGGGGCTTAATCACTCAGATAGGCTCCTGTGAACCAAACCTTGTTTCTAACTCTGTACCAATCAAGATTTTATGGATGTAAAAGATGCTTGGTCTAGGAAGTTATTGCAAGTTATCCACTACAGGTAGATGATAGTATGTAACAACAAACTCAAACACCACTTTGAACAACTGCTATGTATTCACACTGTAGCTACATTATTTTTGATGACGTATCACACACAGTCATATACCTTTTCAATAGTCGATTCTAGTCCGCGCTTATGATTCATGCTGTATTACTCATCAACGAGGTTGCATGTTACGCAACAGGAGTCCATGAAATGAGAACAGTAGACCTATAAAACAACGCTCAGCCTGATCCACGGTGTGATCAGGTACTACGCAGGTACTGACAATCTTGTCCGATATAAGCCTTCATGGAAATTTTCAGTTAGCAGAACAGACAACTGCCGTTAATGAGCATTATACGGTGCATCCACTAGCAAATTCTGTTTTATGACATATATTAAATTAGATTAAGTATAAAACTCTCGAATACAAGCTTTCCAGACAGTGAAAATGGCAGAATACACCATGCACCTCAAGAGAACAAGCACGTCAAAATGCTGGTTGTGTAATGCGATGCTCTCTTACGCCAGCTGTAATGTGGCCATGCATGCAATGATTGTTAAGACACAAGAATGGTTAATTCGATGAATAGACACGGGTTGCGCGTGTCCAGGAAAACAAAACAAGGTCAAGTACTAATCAACACGTAACAATAGTCCTGTAGCAAAACAGCTGTCAACAACATCTTCGTGTGTGCAGAGTGACTTTTTGCAGGGCCTTAATATGACGTTTTTCGTCGTACTCGACAAGTATTCGACATTTTTTTCTGGCTACTGACGAGTAGTATAGTTCGTTCGTACATATTTATAGCACTCATCCATAAATTTTGTTCCATTTGCAAGAAAGGTCGTTCAGGTTCACCTCGCTCACATAGCTATTTATGCGGGCAATAATGGTGTTGGTGTAGCTAATGGGCGTTTTTCTCTGATCAGGAGATCATACCTTCTGCGAGACTGGCTTCCGTGTACGGTGTGTCCAAGCATTTAATTCTTGTTCAAAAACACGTTCCGTCATCACACCGTATCACCTCAACTTTGGAGGGAGCTTCCTAGATCCTGCCCCATTTTCACGTGCACTCCATTAGCCTCCAAACTGGACGTTTGAACCGGATTCGCACTGATCGAACAACCTTGAGTCTGACTGCTCACTGAGGGCTTTACAAGCAAATGTGCCGATTTACAACCGTTCATTTGTTCGTCTTCTCAAAGCCCAGCCGCTTGCTTGTTAAATTTGCCCGTCGATTAGCTTGAGTGACAAAGTATTTCATTGCATGCCGTGGCGAGGAGCGACGGTCCAACAGAATCTGGGGCAACATCTTTTCTGAAATCTCTCCTATAGACACCAACCACCGTTGGATTGGGCAATTGGTTCTTTGGGAAACTCAGTCCGTTCAGGGTTGCCGTGATGTCGTGCGGGGCTTGCTAATCCGCTTTTAACCAATGAGATGAGAATGACACGAGGTTACTCGGTGTTTCAACCACCTCAGTAGATTGTGTCAAGAGTGTTACAACCTAAATTGCATTTACTGATTGAAGAGGTTGGTGGATGAGATTCTGTACTTTGGCTACATTCGTACTGAATTTGGTATAAATATTCTGTTTCTTGAGTGCTAACCGCTCTTTACTCTGCGCACTTGATCGTTCACTTTGTCTTGTGGTAATGCATGAGATGTAACGATGTGTTTACCCACTACATCGGACCAGTTGCTTACCTGTTGACCAAGTGAGTTATTTCGTGATTTTTTTTACAATGCACTATCTACTTCAAGTGGTCTCCGAGAAAGGTCCACTAAGTCCGCTGACCATAGCGTCCCAGTTCCAGTGATGTTAGTTGACCGATGACAGATCTAAATTGAGTGGTCCGCTTTTATCAGATGTTAACGTTGTTGGCATATCAGCATGTTACTGATGACGTCTTTCTTTGTAAACGGTTAGATTAATCTGCACTTTAGTATTCCTGTATAAGGTAACCGCTGAAATCCCGTCATAAAAGTATCGCTCAGTTCTGCCGATGCCATCAGCACACTTAATTAGTATTGTACTTGGCACATTCACCATAAACCTAACTAGTGTGATCGATTCGCATTTTCTTCCAACTGTCATTCTTGTTTAGTTGGTGGTATTCCGAACGAACTCATCGTCAAACGGGTGCAAATAACGAGACATCATCTGCGATTCTGGTCAGAGCACTGCCTGCTGTGAATGAAGAATCCAAAAAGTACAATGATGATTCGTTCACTAAATCAATAGAAGTCCCATGAGCCCATATAAGAGATCGTGTTCCCAGTGCGACCCAAAAGAGAAAATATCCTCTAAATTTTCAGACTTTCGTGTTATCCGAATATTATTTTGAGCAATAGATGCGTCTCACTGAGTCCTTCAATTCAATGTATACCACGTTCAGTTACGGCCGGACGACATTGAAATCCACGCCTAATTAATGTGGTATTTCCGTTGTTCACCGTCACAGACAATGCTGCAGCCGCTTGGTGAGTGTGCCATTAAATGGAAACCATACACTGAACACTATCTGTTTGCGCGTTGATGCTTCAGTGGGACCAGGAGACAGTACATTCAATTACCTTCAATGTTACATCCATCAAACGTTGCGCTTTTCAGTTTTTGTACCCACATCTTGCCTGCACCAATCGCATCTCATTCATTTATCTGCATTTTACAGGAATGATATGCTGCAGCTTGAAAGTCGGTACATTGTACTACGTTCCCTCTTTTCCCTTTGACATGTGCACAAGTTTACTAAACCGTAATCAACGAGATGAATAGCAAGTGGCTTATGACGGCCTGGCCATGTGTGGATCAATCTTGTCCAATCAAATGGTTTAACGTTGACATCACCACAGCCCAGTTATGGGTTCGCTAGTGGTTTCCGGGATATATTACGACAAGTGACTCGGTGTCCGGATTTGGTAAGCCAACCCCCAACTCAGACTGCGTGCCGATGCGAATGAACATTACTGTTCATGAGAAAGCGATTATCAACGATATTAAAACATTCTTCAAAAGCTTTCGAAACTACACACCACACAGTTTCACAATCCGTTTGTCTGGTGTGTTCCTCAAGAATGTCCAGAACATAGTCAGGAATGTAGAACTAGTGAGTCAACTAATATAATTTGACAAATGGATTGGGAGTGATTGAGACTGCTTAGTGGAAGGTCAGTGCATAGCGACCAGCTTAAAGCGGATCAGAAGTATGAAGAGGTCAATATGTGAATGAAGACGTCGTGACATCCGTGTTCTAGACAGCATTATGTGCCACAAGGTGATTGTCAACCTTAGCAAATTCTAGGAAATCCACTTTGTTAAACAAGCCCGGTTTGTTGTATACCACCTTGTTAGTGTTAACTCCCATTACGATAGTGCCTGAAAAACCAGGTGGTGTGGTACAATGTTTCTGAAGACGAATGAATATGACAATTGTAAGTTAGGCAAACGGACATCAGTGACGATGAAGGAAATACAAGTTGCCGTAATTACAAACTTGACGATTTTGAAACAAAAAAGATCATCCACCGTATCAGAAAACTTCGGATGACGAAAAGTGATTCAGATGAAGAGAATGGGAACCAAACAGATTAAACTTCCCATCCGATGGCGACGCGAAAAACATATTAAGATAACTTAGTGTGTTCCCCCTGCAATACAGGGTTCTATCTGAGAAGTTAACTGTGTGTGTTCTAGAATATAGGTCAATTTTCGTCTATCTTACTCAGAAGTCTCAGAAATGGAAAATTGAAAAATGTTTACTTTTTTCAACAATCAAGTAGTCATATTCACGGTGACGTCTGTTCGTTTTTCGGAGGATGCAGAAGGTGGAATGATTTGTTTCCGTCTATGACAAGAAGAAAACACCGATGCAGATGATTTGCTGTCGTGTTGATTTTGTCATGATCTATCTTGTCTAGCTTTTTGAGTATCCAAGCGGACCTCGGTTTCTAAACTACATGATACTGACAGAGATATGAGATGGCTCGAAGTTAACGCACAGTCGCAGAATACGTGATCTTGTCGGATGAATACGATCAATGGAATCAATCTGGTTCACTCTGTGCAGAATGCCTTGTAGTCTTTTCTCGATAGCTGATGTCAGGTTTTGTCATTAAGATAGAATGATCGTTTTATAAGACATCGATTATATCTCCAGGTAGGACTCTGTAGGCAATCAGATGTTATAACCTAATTGCTTGAAAAAGTGTTTATTGGAGTGGAGTTACTGTTCGGAACTGACTCAATAAGACGGACAAATCTCGTAAGTGGCTGCGGAAGTCTTCTAAATGAACTTCCAAATACGAAATGTTTAACCCACCCACCAATGCAATAGAATTTCTGGCCAAGCGATAAAATTTTAGTCAATTGCTTTCTCAAGATTACTGAGTAACAGTTATTAAAGTACCTCTCTGGGTGGGCTGCAAATTGCATCTGTGGCCTATTCGGGTTGATTGTGAAGAGAAGAGATGTTTTATTTTCTCTCTATTGATCTTTCTACGACTTTCTGTACATAAGATTCAAGGGAAATTCTTTCAGCGGTTGATATATTCCCTACCATGTAATAACGCTGAACTTCGTTTCGCTCAAGCCCTTCCAACTGGGAAGTCCATGTATCTTGTTCATCAAGTGTGTTTCGTCCCAGTAGTCCGACTGCGACGGAAAGATCTCCAAAAGACTGCCGGAAACTCATTTCTTTTGGTACTTCCTACAAAAGATCGCGAGAGGTCAAATGCGACGGCAGAGATTCGTAATCGGACTTCGTCACAGAAATTGCGTGTGCAGAAACAATTCTTTCAAACCTCGAGGCTTCTCTGGCTAAACCCGGCCACTCAACCAATCTCATTGTCCAAGCCACATTAGCATTGACTACCTAGGATTAAAATAGTTTGTGTTCATAATCGCAGTGAATTAACATTGATCATTTATTTACTCACAGCATCCCTTCATTATTTTGTTGCCCAACAACTTTCTAGCCAGTCACTTAATTTTACACAATCCCATTAGCCCGAAGAAGAGTTCATGAAAAACGATCTGTTCACCGAATCCTTGATTTTCATGTACTGGTCTTGTCGATCGTCCGCTTGAGTAAACATTTGGTTTCCTAGCTGTTCTGACTACTGGGTGATGGCCGTGTCAATATTTCGCATTAGCGGGTTCGCTCAGCCCAGTTGGCTGATCCATTGCCTAAGGTTACCAATCCGGACCATTCGCTTTATTGGAGTGCAAAATGCTGATGACTATCAACCGATTGACATGGTTTCAATAAACTAGCACAGGTTCGGTATTGTTCTTTGTTCAACCGGTATTAAATCTATGAGTGGATTCACGGTTCTGTGATCATATTATGCATGTTTAATTGTCGGTGGAATTTAAATCATACTATAAAACTAACAGCAAGATAAACGCATTTCGATCGCAGAACACTCCGGCATATACTTATTTATCCAAACGGAAACAATGGATCGGATCTTTGTGGGCTGTCATAACAGCCAAAATATGGCTCCTACCAGAATGGCCCAAATCAAGTTTCACATCGTACACGGCTTTCTTTGGAATAGTCAAGTCTGACAGTTAGATCATAAACTGAGGAATTCCATACGTGATGTAGAATTCCTCCGTCGTCGCTCCGTAACCCGAAGACACAAATGATAACTAATAAGTGTGGAGACAAAACTTACTATACACAACTTCTACCTAAACCCGACTCGTTTAGGGTAAACCCTCCCATCCGAAACCTTATGAGGCATTATTGAGTCAACTTCTGTGTAACTCAGCTCTCGTCGTCGTGTTGTAAATCGGTCGGTAGATCAGTCGCCGCCATTGAACACACCCTCCTGTAAATGGTTCGAATCCGGCCGAAGCCCGGAATTTTTACGACTGGGTCACTTCAATCGAGATGGCTTATAATTCATTCTGGACTTGAAGTGCTGCATGCAACACACATCATCCGTTTCGTCAAAGGAGGTTAAAATGACCTCAGTAGCTGGTGACAGGCTTTACAAACACAACTTTGTGTCATAGATGCGGTGTTTTGGAAAGCGCCGATTTCCAGTTCCAGCAGAAGCTGAATTCTGTCACAGAGGGAAACTTGAGCGCGACTAATCCCACCTTGTTGAATTCTACAAGCTCTGTCATTCGTACAGAAAGCTCAAGAGTCTGTATCTCGCCAAACGATTTTGCCAGAACCATGCCATCAACGGCATGAATACGGGTGTTCCCTAGTTGTAGCAGATCTTCATAGGTAGTGCTTCCCTCACGATGTTTGTGATTGCGTGTCACTCGCCAGAAAATGCATATGGTTGAAAACTAGACAAAATCCTTAACGTGATTTTGCAGCGTATTTTGATATGAAGAGAACCGTTAAACAATGACAGAGTGTTGGTCTCAAAAATTTCATTGCCCAACTCGTAGATGAAGTCCACAGGAAACCCACATACAGAAATATGAAAATCGTCCGAACCACTTTTGCGATGATCAACATGCGATTGAAAACTTGACCAGCAATGTACCGCTTACCGTCGCCTACTATCATCTGTTAACAATGAAAAAGGAATTCGCGTGGTCTACGCCTTCCAGTTCCGGTAACACGGATGTACAAACAAGTACTCCAAGAATATTAACTAGTTTGGATCAAGATCATGTCTATTCACGGCGTTATTTTGACATTCATCTGAATTCTATCGTTTGAATCGTTACTTTACGCATTTTTGTCCAATGCCAGATTTACTGTCCGTGACCGAATGAGTGCTACGTTAGAAAGCAATGACTACTTGTGATTGGAACAAACACTATGCTCCATTGTCATGACAGGTGAACAACGATTGTGTTACAAGAATAGTTATAGACAACAGAAAAATTACAAAATACAATATGTAACCGTCATGAGTTTATTGGTTTTCTTGTCGTTTTAACGCATAACAGTGGAATTTTTATTGCTATGATAAGGCAAATAAATTTGGTTGAAACAGTGTTTTAATTATGAACGAGCCCGGTAATATCCGCTGGCAAAATAACTCGTTTTCAAATACGACGTTTTTTTGATTGCCCGACGACTAATCGACTGTTAATTGGTACAGCCAACCCTTCGGTTGCTACGCTTCTACAAGTCAATGATTTACATCCTGTTTAGGGCCTACTAAAATCCGTAGGTGTCCATTCATCATAGTTAACGAGAGTTGTCGAGCTGCTTGTGGAGTGAAGAAATTACTTGATTTTCCTCGCCTGATCCAAAATCTCATATCAGTTTTCATTACTCATTATTCCATGTGCCTATTCCGAATTGCTGTTCGCAACCCAGCTTAAGTTCACAACACTTGTGATCCTTTCAAATCAGCTTAGATAAAAGCGAATTGCTTGGTTCACTGGAATATGACTGACTGGTCTGACTCAGAGGTCACTTGTGACTCAGATAGGTCTAAACCACCCGGATGTATCTGGATGTACAGTGTGTTAATTCAAAGACCATGTGTATGGCTCTGACCCACGGCCCTTTCTGCAACATTCCCTTAACAGTTCCACAATAAAATCGGATGTGAGGAGAAGTGTTGAAAAACACTTCCTGGTTTCGAAAGAATACAAGTTCAATAATATAAACAGTAACTGGGCATATTGGGATGAAATGAAGGCTGTGTGGCAGAAATGTCAAACATTTGCAGGCCCCACACTTTCATTTTATGCTTGTAAACCCATGACTCACACTATACGCCCCATGTACTTTGCTGCGCCCATATACCCCCCTAACATGTGACTATCACCAACACTCTAGTGACTCATTTACGTTTCAAGTGACTAGTAAGACTGCATAAGGGTATGCGGTACCACGACGTTGGCGAATGGACCATAGATAGAAAGCACACAAGAGCTGCATGTGCTCACTGTTCCCAGACCGCGATTGTTTGTTTGATGACTGAGGAAGCAGACCTCACCCAGATCACCATTGTGATTCTACGTTCTCCTTCAGTTCGTCAAGTGGGAACTCATTTACCCACAAGGTATCAGTGAAAAGTTAGCAGAGACGGTATCAACACACATCTCCGATATCATTGGCATTGTTTTTCAAATTCCAGTACTGTCTGAACAAGTTACAATTAAGTTAGTAATATGGGTCTACTGTGTTTTACCGTACGCATACTTGTGGTTCGGTGAAAGTTTCACAGGTGTGCCGGTCGAAGATTTTGATTTACTTGGACCAGTTCTGAACCCATTTGTAATGTTTTCCAGGCATTCTCACTGGAAATTCACCAGTTAAATCGTTGTTTTCAGTATCGCTGTCCAGTAACAGATGCAATTAAAGCCGTGAATTCCGGAATTGCCTGAATTCTTTGTGCTACCCATAAACAGCCAGTAGTAATTTTGCCACTAAGAACAAAAATCTTCATGTGAACATTTTCTAGAAGTAGATGATTACCCATACTTCTGTGCATTTCATCAGACACCTTCTACAAAATGACTTTAGGAGCTTCCCAATCCACTGGTGGTTTCAAACTAATTGATTTGCCTTAAAAATTACGAGCAACCTGCGTCATCATTTTGCAATACAGAACACTAAGAGGAGTGTAGTACTTACAGTTTATGGTGACGTGGACCGTACACTCAGCTTTCAGCTGTCGCGATAATTGCTGTGTGACTGAGCTGTCACCTCAAAGTGAGGTATGAGGGAGAATAGTATTGAAGATGGCTTAATGCCAAGCATAAGTAACCTTGAATCTTTGATAAGATAATGTCAGACATTTGTGCATACTGTAAAACCTAAAGGGCGTCTCTCTCCAAATTGAATTTTACGCTTTGACGATGTTTACACCATATTTTAAATCGGGAACAGTTAGAGATGGAACATTAAGCGTTTGACATGATATCTCCTACTGTACGGAAACACAGTTACGTCAACTTGGCATGCACGTATCCGCTCAGATTAGGAACTTATGTGATCTATAAAAGCCTGAAATACTTCACATAAGACGTGCAATCCAAAAAATGAAAACTTGGATTGAAGCGATTCCAAGGTAAACTGACAGCGGTTAAGGTTTTAGAGTTAATTTCAAATCGAGCCTGGCGAATTCGGAGTAATTCACTCAGTAACGCGTACTCCACAATAACGCTTATTCAGACGGTCGGGTTAACAGGACCATGTTCCACGTCCAAAAATCTTCAGAAAAGGCGATCGAAAGGATTGAAATTTATACGGTACTACTGAATAAAATTACACTGAAGATGATCTCACTTCGAATGTGAATTAATCGGTTACACAAATTATCCAACAGGAAGGCGTTCGAAATAAAGTAACCTAAACACAAATCCGCCAACGGCCATCAGTCAACGGGGAATGAGCTCATAAAAACAATCGGGTACGGATGAAGGTGGGTACCCGTCAATCAACATCAAGAAGGGAAGTTTTATTAGATAAGTAATGACAGTTATAAAAGAAAGTAAATGCTGTGCAGTTGTGGTACAAATTTTGTCATGAGCTTTTAGAGTACACAGTAGGGATTAATAAAGTAAAATTTAGGGTCGGATTTTTACAACCGAACTAAACACGCCTCAACGAATTCACCGCTCTGCATCATATCAAACGAAGACGACAAATGTACCAGACGAATTTTAACAGATCTAACAGGTAAGAAACGGTGGGAGGCGTGTGTACGTGTTTTTTTTTATGTCAAACTTACAAAAAACGTCTCCACAAAACCCTCCTGATCCCCGTTTAGTAGCACACAGATTTCGAGCTTGAGATTCAAAGTCACTTCACTGATATCACAAATTTT
This sequence comes from Paragonimus westermani, assembly GCA_008508345.1. Taxonomy (NCBI): domain Eukaryota; kingdom Metazoa; phylum Platyhelminthes; class Trematoda; order Plagiorchiida; family Troglotrematidae; genus Paragonimus; species Paragonimus westermani. Next base: position 37,743 of record QNGE01003389.1, on the reverse strand, counting down.
CGGTGTTTCATCATCTCACTTCAGAAGGTCATGTTGACAGTGACCGTTAAGTATCGGGTGGTCTGACCAGTAACCCTTAGTTTTGCTGGAAACACTGAGTATAGGCTTCCTCATCCCATTGCATATTAGCTCACATTTCAAATCTTATGTAACTTCTATCATTTTCCTACCTCCTGTCTAGCCTAAAAATTCGACAGCAGAATATCGGTTCCTTCGACTTTTCAATGTGGGTAACGACTGCAATTAATCCACAGCACAACTTGCTACTGTACTTTTCTTGAGGTGGGCAAACCCAGCTTGATCGAACTTATTTGTGATGATGCCGACTGACCAATTAGCAAGAGCCTCATAACAGAACAGTCGTCCAAACCGTTTTACCGGAATTCTACCTGAAAGAGCTTACCAAAAACCCAGTCTCTGGACAGAGTCGGGTTGAATAACGACGTCAGCATACCGTCATAACCGAATTCGTGCTCAGTTGCACAGAGGTGTATACGCATTTTTGGTCTAACCGACCGTCTCCATCATCCCCGTGATTTGGCCACTATAGTCCACAACTGATGGCTCTGGATTGCTGATGGTGGTTATTTAAATTAAAAACGGTGAGAGCGGAGGAGCTGGTGCTTGTGGAGTGAAATTCTCATGTAAGTTCAGCGACTCTCTACAAGTTGGTGGTTTACTTAGTGGAAGCTAAGTCGTCTAGGGTCGCACTGCTACATTTTTCCTCATTTAGCTTCAAGTAGCGTTACTCCGATATAGCACGCTAGTGGGCGATCTCTTCAATATCTCCGAAGTTACCTATAGATTGGGGGACACAGTACAAAGTGGCACTGACAGGCTAACCTCTACTGACTGAAGGCGCAGCTAGTCTCGGCTGTTACATGTTCGTTTAAGCAAAATGATGAATCTTCGCATTGTATGGTGCCTACTGCAATAATTCCTAAAGACGTAGTTCTATTTGGGTCTTTCTCTCCCAGTGACTGCCTGTTCGGATGAAGGTTTTGGTCCCATTTTTTTCTTTTAAGAACCACTTAGGATAGTGGTTAAGAGGTAGTGTGGGCGTGATCAAGTTTAATTTCTTCTCTGGATTGTTTTGTGTATAGCTCCGTTTTCTGATTCGACGACGATTATGTTGGACCGGTATGAAGTTACCAAAGTTCAGATACTGACCGGACCACGAGCTCACAAATATAATCTCTTCTCCAGAGTAGTGTTTGAACATTTACAGAGTCCGTCACGGTGAGACTGGACCTTGACGTGGTGTGACGGCTTGCGCATCTCGATTACCTTTTGGGCCAAACTGGACAGAGTTACTCATACCAGGCAGGCCAACAGGTAGAGGTCTGACAAACCACAGTCTCCTGGTCCTCCAGGTTGGGGGTTGGAAGATGGTTGGCATCTCTTCCTGAAAAACGTACCA
>QNGE01003389.1:0-35986 GCA_008508345.1 Paragonimus westermani | reverse complement strand
GCAGCTCGGTTGTGTTGTTTGCAAGGTGTAGGCACCTTGATGTTGAATGTTTGAATATGGACCTAGTCATTTTCAGTAGTTAGGTCACTTCCCGTCCCCTTCTTTTTCCTTCTCTCTTTATGCATAAGGTTTGCTTTTTCTTCATGGTTGTGTGACAGTTAAGCATTAGTGTGATCCACTGATGTATTTCTGTCTATAATAATGATGATGATGATTTATAGAGTACATCAACCTATTAGTAAGTTGGTGCTATCTAAGTCACTGATCCATTCAAAAGAATCTTCAACAGAACAGACCTGATCTTTCTGTTTTAGTGGACTTAGACTGGTTACTACCCGATTTGCAGGTTTGTGATGCAGAGGGTTTTCATCTTTACAGTGAGCTAAGCTCAATCCGGTCTTTTGCTTTCAGGGAACCGTGGGGTTGAGATCTCGACGACCCGCATAATTTAAAAGTTTCATGTGTCAGTTCATCAGTCACAAGTTGTTGAAAGAGAAGCTCAAGATATTCATTGCCCATTATGTCTGTCGGATTAAACCCTGTTTGCTCATCTACGATCAACAAAGTCTTCCACATATAGGCATCTATGTCAAAAGTGACAGTTTCAGAGCTTCCATCTGGCTTAGGTGACCACATTTTCGGACAACCTCACTCACTGATTGCAGAGGTCGCCTTGTAGTAGCACACTGACTGCTAATCTGGACTGTGATAAGCTCATGAGCCATATCGTTTAGTTTGGTTTTAGGCAACAATAGTTGTCAACAGTCGGCAGAGAATAGTCGGATCATTTTTGGATTGGACCCGTGAATCGAACTCCAACCTTGCTAGCTACCATCCACTGAAGTTGTGTCTACCGAAAGCTTCTCACGTGACTTCTTTAAACGGTTGATATAAGTCCTGTTCGTATGATAAATGATTCTCCTAATAAAATTGCGCAAATAGGACAACATTATGACAAGTTTTCTATACTGAGGAAAATAGGGAGGTGTGTTTGACGTAAACCCGCCGGTCGTATGTGCGCAGATATTCCCGAGTTATTGTTGGTCACCTTCAGGTTATTCTTTTCTAATAGCTGCAAGATCGAATAAAGATGTCAATGTCAATGGATGTCAATGGGGGGCGATATTTTTACAAGTTCACAAATAGTGTTGGTTACAAGGTGCAGCAACTTGCAAGTTTCAACGGGAACTAGTTGTAATCTCCTAACTGAAGCCGATCTTGTGTGTTCAGAATTTACCGTTCGTGAACGTGACCCTATTCTGAACCTACTGACCCCTTCCAACTCAATTATTGACTATCCACACTACTACGCTAATTGTGTAATATCAAAAGCCGACTTATTTTAAATGTGGTGCTGTTGGGTCAGTCGGAAATTCGTACATTATTGCTTTCCGTGTTTTAACGTTTCCTTTTCAAATGTCCCAACCTGTCTTCACATCAAAATGTTCAGTCCTGCTGGTGCACCTGTCCAAACCTTATGTCCTACCTGTCTTATAAGATAAGTAACTCAGTGGCTGTTACGCAATATTTGGTTGGTTATGGTATGGTCACCGTCGAAGTGACATGCTAGTGCTGAGTTCCCCCAAGGGTAATCACAACAGCTAAAGAATTTGAAGCATCATAATAATCACTTCGAGCCCGCGTAACTTTAAACACTACAAACTGGCAACCCGAGGTGGATCGTGTCCACCCAATCCAAGTGGATGTGAATAACTTACGTGTTAACTGGGCACAGATCTCTTTGTCGTAGGTGGTGCTCGCAGCACTAATGGCCGAGAGGACAAGAGAGCTGACTCGTAACGCGAACGGTTGTTAGTTTGGTCCTTCATTCAGCCCATCTTTACCTGGTGAACCTAAACAAAAACGAGGTCACTAGTGAGGTGTCTGTCTAGGTTTCCGCTTCTCGAACTACCATACCCACAACTTTGATTCACTAAGGCTCATCGGTCATCGCAGATTAACGGTCCGAAGTGATTTGTGTCCGAAGGGGCGGAGACGGGATGTGACTAACCTACGAACCCTTCATTACCGGTTGAGTTGGTAACTCATTCCCTTCTAAGTTCTGAACAAGATGAAAATAAGTATAGTTGAAAGATGATTTGTGAGGTGATGAGAACAACTCTATCCTCGCATACCTCTACCCGTGTGGTTAGCAGAGAAAAAGATACTATAGTGCTTCATTATCTGACCTCCGGTTGAACAGTTCCCGTCTTTAAAAAGTCCTATGACAAACGTTGCACTTCTGAAATCGTTCGCGAAGTGCAACGAAAGCCCAGAGTGAACGGATATTGAACATCGACGAAATCAGTCAGGTTTTTTATCAGGTGTATATTTCAGATCGATCATCGTTCACAAAACTCAGTAGAAAGTCAGGTTCGAGCTTCGAATACCATGGCAGTTGGACGGTAAGTTCCATTTTTTACCCCAATAATACACCAAGCTTAGTCAAGTTACTCGACTTGGTGAGGAAGCTCTTCCACCATTCGCCATTGTATCTACTGTTCTTCAAGGTGCAGTCATCTCTCTGTTCTCATGCATTTAGTTGGATTCTTACTTATCATTTCATCCGGGCTGTCAAGCAGGTCAGTATCCTGAAGTTTCTCTCTAAACAGATTCAATATGCTATTCCTACTTATGGTTTGTAAACAATTTAAAGACCTTCCCACCGACTATTCATTTCTTCATGTAATAAAACGAACGCTCATGTCATCAACCAAGAACGCGGATGGTGCAAGTGTTGGTTATCAGGAAAAAAACCAATACCCGCTTCAACATGACTACAAGAAAAAACACTCATCTGCGCACAACAGTGGTTTCAGAAAGTCGCGGTTGCCATGGCCGCCAGTCATCAATTACTTTGTGTATCAAGAACCATTTTATGCGATCCTACGTTCCAGTGCTTCTCTTTGTATTTCTCCCACGGTTACTTCGATGCCAAAATCCATGTTCCTACCTCACTACTGACTAGTAGCGGTGTTAGTAGTGTAGTGCGATCGGCTGTTCTTACTACACTTATTTCGAAATCTTCCCGTAAATTAAGTAGATGTTGCCTTCATTAATACTACGATGTCTGGCATTTGAAACATCACTTCATTGCACATCATTTGGTCAGTCGTTTTATCAGGACATCTGTGCTTCTTCTGTGGATCTACTGTTCACGTGTTGATTTCCACAGTTTGTTTCTGATCAGTTGTAAACATGCATCTAGATAAACGTTTCATAGCATCCTCTTAGACATTTCACTAAATTGACAGATTCTGTTCGTTTTACCAAATGAAAAATCTGTCTCTAACCAATCCACTTTTCTAAATAGAGTCCCAACAAGTGTGTTTCTACAGCTTTAAGTGGATTCAAACGCGAAAGCTTTTACATGCATTTAATTTCATTCATCTGCCTCCTCTCGTTTCTTTCTCTTGTTGTTCGTTTGTTGTTGTTTCATGATTAGCTCAAATTCTGCATGAGCCGAGTTTTCTTATGTCCGAGTTTTTCGAGGAACCTGGGCAGGGATTTATTCATCATCCGAACAGATATTACTGCCAATAAATTTTCTCATTATGATTAATGAGTAGCGTGACTATTTTCATAACTTAGGAGATACCGAGTTGCTAGGACCTCAGTTTCAGTTGGATTCGTTCCAGCGACAGAAACGGCACGGCCAAACTCGGCATCATACCACGCCGGGAGACCATATGTTTCATAGTTGGACTCTGGTGTAAGCTGTTAGCGTGGCTTCATAGGCCAGCTGGTAGAACGTTTACTGTGTTCGACCGTGCACTTTTGGTTGTTGGTTCGAATCCAGGTGAAGTTCGGAGTCTTTACAGATGGGATTCTTTTAGCTTGTTAATATTGTCGTTACTATTATTGTTGTGTGACTGGAACTGCGTTAGTCATCTTTCTTTCGCTAAGGGCATGAATAGCTATAAAATTACACTGTTTCCACTGGTGGCACATAAATCATACTCGCTTGATCTAGCTCAAATTGACTCAACTCTTTATCACTCCTCACAGCGAACTTGAACCAAACAGATGTGAAAGCTGAAATCGAAACAACTGATTTAATAACCATGTTATTCAACTTGGGTTGCGCGGATGGTTTAACGTCCAAATTAAGTCTCTCGAGTTCTCGAAAGTCTATCATACAGCCATACCAACTGTAATGCTTAGTTAATGGGAAATGTGTCGGTCATCAAATTCGATATTATAGGATTATGTACTCGTATACGTGATGTTGATCGTATAACGAGGCAGCATGTTCGGAGGATAAACGTCTAGTGTGCCACGCAAGTGACCAAGGGACCAACATTTTGGCGCTAGTCTGGTTCATCTTATAACTTCGTAACATCGGACTACATTCTAACTGGCTTACCAGCACATCTACCGCTGGTCTTAACAATAGTCGGAAATGACAAAATTTCCCATTTTGGCGACGGCGAAAGCAATCAAAATTCGGCTACCCCCACAAAAATGTCAGATAAGGGAGAAATCTTATCAGATTCAGTAGTTGACCCGGTCTCCAGATGACCACAAGAGAACCGTACGGCATTCAACATTCAAGGTATTTTGGCTAATTATGCGGCGGATAAAATTTCACTTGTTTGCTCAGTAATCATTTTGATATATACGGTTGTATGGTGGACTCTATGATAGTTAACAACGGGCAAACTGCTAGATAAACTATGTGTAATGTTTGGTGAAATTTTGATAGTGATACATCACAGTATTTTCTCTGCTGGTACTCTCGCCTACAGTCACTATGGATCGATAGAAGTTTCCTCAAAGAAAACAAATTTGAAGGGAATTTTAACCACGAGCATTACCAGGTACTTATCAAAGTCTATTCATTCAGATTTGATCTTTATGGTTATTGTTAATCAACAAAGGAACCATGTGGGGAATGGATTTAAAGTATTTACGAAAACAACTTAAAATTTTCTGCAAATGTTTCAATGCGGTATAAGAAACAGTGCTACCTTGTGTATATGTGACTCTCAACTTGTGCCATGATTAATTTTTCTCTTGTTTGTGAAAAGACGGCAGTTTATAACTTTGGAAGAGATATTTTCAAACTCTTGAGATAGTTGATTCACTGTGCGTCGGTGCAGGTGTGGCCTGCTCATCAGCTGGCTCCACCCAGAACGCTACACGCCTCGATCCTGAATTCGGTTCATTCAACTCAGCTTGTGAGTATGACGTCACTTCTTGGATATCTGACAGATCGTCATTTTCCGCTATGTAAGCCTCATTGTCTTCACCGTTCGTATGCAACCTGTTTTGCATACTGAATTTCGGATAGAAAGAGGATCGTTGCTGCTGAGACAGAGCACGTTCACGTGAGCGCATCACATCATGCATAATCTCGTCAAAGTCCATTTGTCGTTTAGCTCCCGGCAAAATACTTGCTCTACGTGTGGAACGCATGTAACCAGCTAATTCGGCCGCATCGTTCGCATCAGATTTGATTTGACCATCTTCCAAAACCGCGGCTCCAGTGATACTCCTGCGAGGTTTGTATTGTTTCAGCCGAGTAAGACTATCCTCCGAAAATTGCTTCTTCCCCATGCTGTGAAGTGACACACTCGACTGATATGATGTGAAGTGTTTGTCGCGTAAACGCTCCGGGACATCTTGTAAGAGAACCTCCGACTTCTCCGGTTGCAATGAAGCAAGATGCAGTTTCATAGATATCTTCGAGTACATATGCATGATTTTCTGATCGTACGCCTCAGGTTCTCTTTGCAAAATACGGCGAATGTACTTCTCGTCTAAACGCATGAAAAACTCACGTACAACATTCCGACCTTTCAGATTAGAAATCGCCTCGGAAGCTGCCAACGTTTCGTCTAACACACTACTCATGAGTACGTTGAATAGACTGAGTTCCTGTTTAGCTTGCATACGAATTTTCAACACTTTCACCAGCGGTTTCATAGTCACACCCATCAGTCCGACGGTGAACAGGATAATATACAGAGTTGCGGTTATCATCACACGCCGATTATAGACTCCATGCGGACCCAAATTATTGGACACGATCAATATGGCCAACGCGAATGCGACCGCTCCACGTAGACCGCCGTACACCAAAATCACCTGGTTGGCCCATGAGATTTTCGTCCCATCCACATTCACACGGTTGATCACTGCGGTGAGCGCAAACACAACAATGGATCGAGATATCAAACACAAAGTGATACTCCACAGTATGAAACCGGTGTGCCAGGCCAAGTCACCAGTGACCACCTCGATGCCAAGAAACAGGAAGATCACCGACTCACTCACTTCGGCCACCAGTTTGGTCAATTTCCGAACAAGGCTGACCGATTTGAAACCAAGGTTGTGAAACGCATAGGCTGCTTGCACTAGACCACAACCGATCATGGAAATGATTCCCGACCAGCCGACCATATCGGCCATGATGTAGGAGAGGTACGCCAACAAAATCAGTGTGAACGTATTCAGGTGACTTTTGATTCGTGTGATCAAGCAGGACAGGATGCCGATAATCACGCCAATCAGAAGACCACCAAAGCTGACGGTGAAAAATGAGGCAATCCCCACACCAATCTGGTGCCCCGTGATTGTGTCTTTGCCAACAAAGGCCGACATGATATCGTACAGCACCACGGTGATCGCGTCGTTGAGCAACGACTCACCGAACACAATGTAATACAGCCCCAAATCAACCCCGATATCTTGGAAGATGGCCAACACGGCCACCGGATCGACGGCCACGATCAGAGAGCTGAATAAGAGCATGCTATTCAAATCAAATTGATGGGGTGATCCTCCAAATGCACCCGCCCTTTGGAGCCAGTACATTGCAAATCCGATGATCAGGAAGTTGAAAATGGTGCCGAGGACAGCGAAAATCAATACGACTCCGAGATACTCACTGAATGTGCGATTATACAGTGAGTAGGATGATTCGAGAACAATCGGTGGTAGGAGGTAGGTGAAGAACAGTGTGGGTGTCAGTTGCCACACGGTAGCCCCAAACGAGCCCACTTTGATGCCATATCGCACGATAACTCCGAAGATGATTCCCAGGAGAATGAGTAGTAACGATTCCGGGACGTAATCTGCCAAATACGGGATATGATGAAACGCCATTTTGATGAGAATCATGATCAACAGAAACAACATCACAGTGATGTGAACTGAGAACTCGTGGAATTCCCATTTAGCAGCCGCGATCGTGTTGGTTGCATGATGTTCTTCGGGTCTCGTTAAATTTGTTGTGGTTCCAGATCCCGTAACTTCCAACCCAATGGTTAGACTGAGGTACAGGATCCGCACGGTTATACTAATGGTCAATCGTTTCATGTTCCGGCTTTCGAATCAATTATTGTACGTTCAGTTTTGTGTTATATATGAAGACGACGTTCCGCTTTCTTTACGGGGACAATGCTCGTCAGATATGCTTTGGTGGTTGTATCACGCTTATCAATGAAAGACGATTGGTCACTGAGCCAACACACACACACCCGTCACACATTCACGTACACACGGAGGTGCATACAGCTCGCAGTGTTCTAAAGCAAATTATGACCGGCTTACCGAGGCGATTCGCCATTCAAGGCAAACTACTACTTAGTTCAGTACAGCTACGAATGTTTCGACGTTCCATGGACGAATTGTCCTCTTTCTTTCATCAAGAGGGCCAGAGGACGCCTGTTCTGAGATGACCGTATATGGTTTTTAACTTAACAGTCGCTTACTAAAAGCTATTCTGCTCATATCCAGCATACACGCAGTAACGACAATTAAATAGGAGGAATTATATGATAGAGAGAAGCTTGGAGTTAGGATGAACTTGATGCATAAATAATTGCTTTTTGCACGCATAGCATTCTTTCTTCTTTGCTGAACAGCAGCGTCGCACACATCATCTAGGGTTTCGGAGTGATGTTTAGTTAGAAAGCAATATGAGGTCATGTGACGTGTTGTTGGGATGTTTTCCAACCATATTATTTTGTCCGCGTTATTGTATGCAGCAACTGGTTGAAAAGGTTTCTGGCAAGTTATATCTGTACAGATTTCTAAAGCTCCCTGAAAGAGTGGGCCGATTGTTTAGAAGGCGTTCGACTGTCTGCTGACATGACATTCGTTCCGCCAATGTGGATGTCACTAGAGATGTGTACGCTTGAGAATATGTGACCAGGGTAACTGAATATCACTTTCGTGGAAATATTGTTAAAAGACAAAGGGAGGTCGTACGCCAAATAATCGATAATCTTAACACTACTCTAGTGGCTCACTGGCGATTAAGACGTTCAAATGGGCAATGTAGTTGTTTGCGTTAAGTATGAAACGATCCACTGTGACGACTCTGGTCCTCGGCGGTTCATATATCACATACCCTAGCAGTTGCGTTAATGAACCATTCTAAGAGTCTGTACTTTCCTTCCTAACAGTTCACTACTCCATCATCTGTCTCGACTAGCCTCCATAAGTTCGTCAGACGTGAAGTGTGAATTGTTCCACGATATGCTCCCGATTATTCACCATCAGACCAAATACACAACATCAGATATCACCATGGTAGTCCACTTGGCCGAATCAAAATCAGTTTGTCAAGCAATTGCGTTGAACCAGTCGTGAATGGTTTGGTGGTCAAACTGATTTCCAGATTTACCAAGTGCCTGACTGTTGCCTGTGTTAATCATGTGTAACAGTCAGCTTGCAACAAATCGATGGAGTAGTTCGAATTTTCAGAACAATTGTAAAACCACCACTGAGAGCACATGAAAGGTCTGTAACCCAAAGCTGGTTTTTAAGGTACGAGTGAACCGGACAGAATAAACCTACTGGTTGAGTGAGAAAGATTCGCCTGTGATTGTAATCTACACTAGTTAAATACAGCCAATGACAATCAAAACCAAGAAACGTATATTAGAATCTAGGACAGGTTGGTTCCTCAAACTGTATGCTTTAGAAGCGAAAAATTACATTAGTCTTGTGGAATAACGACATAAGTTGGTAGAAACACATTTGTTGAAAGCGAGGATCTTTTCACAGATAACTCAGCCTTGTACTTACAGTTCCTCTTTCGTCTAACATACAGGAACCAAAATCATACTGAGGAACTTAACTGTTGACTATCACGCCACAAGTTTATCGTCAGCATACAGCCTACTGGGTTGCATGAGTATATTACACTGTGAAGGATGGTTTGATAACCACTTGAAGTTGAACCTATGATCTCATTAGTTTTTGCTGGTATATGTCAAAGTTAGTCAAGAACTAGTCATCAGAAGAGCTTGTGGGAGATCTTGTTTTCGGGAATAAACCATGCATTGGTATGCTAGAATTCAACTTCATTGAAGTAAGCTGTTGTTTCTACACACCGGTAAGTCTACGGAAGGGCCACAGCTACATGAATGTCCTAAAGTTTCCAGTGTTGACTCATCCTGCGGACGAAAATAATTGTCACCACTGCCCCGATCGCTCTTTCTCGGAAAACTCTGCTTCTCCTGTCTTCGACCACTTCACCTACAGTTGCGGCGGCTCACACATTAGCAGATCGGACAGAAACTTACGGCAGGGGAAGGCGGAGCACATCCCTAACTGTCTAACGTAAACAATGATTCAACCCGAACAGTATACCAGCACCCGGACGGAAATCCGGCGTCTTCCATAGCGAAACAGTTAATCGCAACAGATCATGTTGTTGACCCCGTCACCTCGTTCGTGGTCCTACTACACAATCACAACCATAAGTTGGCGTTTTCCGAAGCGTTGTTAATCAGGCGTCACGTACCAGCATTCTGTTGGCAAAACGTGCGGACGCAACCAATTTCTCTACCGTGGCAGTGAAACCGGTCACCTAGCCCTGATTGCAATCACTTGATGTCCCCCCAATTCGTTGTTTTTTCACCGTGGCCTTAACCTATATAACTAATGGTTTTGTGTGATCTAGTGTGGAGAATAGACGAAATGCCTGTATCTCGCATAGTATGTCTTCTTGTCATCTTGTTGAACTGGGTAATGGGAACTCAATGTTTCCAATGCATTTAGACCAATCACAATGTCATTACGCAATCAGAACTCGAAGCTACTGGCCTTTAGCAAAACTATGTTGGTCGGAACTTACGAGCCCGCGTTATGTACACAAAAGTGATTGAAGCAACCTATCGGGTTGTCGTGCAGTTGATAAAATAATATGTGGTGTGATTGTATACGTGTCCATACACTGTCTGTCCCTATTTATCATATAACGTTTGCAACTAATGGGAGTAAACGGAACGTCAACGTATCGCAACATATATCTTCCTTCTGTTCTGATGAAGCTGCAATAATTGGCCGCACACACCCACAGGTGATTGTTCTGTCAGTAATGTTCTACGACGTTCGAAAATATTTCCAAAAAGTACAGCCGCCGGACCGCTCACGAATACAACACATCGAAGTCCACTTTGGTCAGGATACTCGAAAGATACGAGTATCGCCCACACCAGGATATCCGATTGTAGGAGCTTCTCCCGTCGGATTCTGACGAACGCAATTCATTTTACACGTGGTACTTATTCGGGAGAGATATATGTTTGACAGTACTTACTGACCAGGCAATATTTTGCGTAGTTCGATTCTTGTGGAAACCCCCATTTTGGCACGCTAGTAGGCTCCATCGGTTTGCTGCAATTCGACGTCAATTTACCTCAGAGCTTATGGTTTAGGGGGAGTTGCTGCAATACGCGTTATCAGGTCTTTCTTTTCTGGATAAAAACTTTGCAGGCAAAACCATCAAATCCATGGTCTCTATTTGGTCACTTTCGCTGTACTCGCAGGGTTTGAAGCTACTCTATACGAATGCAGTGTTGACAAATCATCCACTAGTTTCCTTAAACCATTCTGCATGTGAGATAACCGTTTACCAAGGTTTGATTTGCTAGGATATTTGACTATCTGACTTAATATATTTCTTTCGAATTATAACAAAACCGACTGATTCTTTTAAGTACGGTGTATCTTGTACGTCTCAAATCGTACGCAGATACGAAGGTCTACTCCCCAATGCCTGTGCAGTTGTATCAATTTTCAAAAATGTGCCTAGCGAATTGGTAGGCCAAGTAAAACAATTCCAATGAGTGCAAACGGTCAGCAAATGTGCGTCCAAAGCACATTTTGAATGAAACCGTATAAGTTCAGGTATTTTTTATTTGTGTGAACAGTTATTTTCTTATGCTGTGAAACCTGGACAGTTCGTGCTGACGATCTTCGAAGAATGGGGATGTTGGGTCACCTATATTTGTAACACAGCAGAAGGGATTGGTGGGTCACCTGTATAAACAGTGACCAGCCTCACCAGTGTTTTCGTAACTGACAAACACTGTCTACCAATGAGACCGATTGACTAGCTTCGTTCATTCAGACACCCATTATATGTGTTAACTTTTTGTATGCTGTGTCACACTCACTGTTGAGCATACTAGGGTGGGTTGGAAAAGGCAACATGGTGAACAGTGTGTGGTTAGAATTCGAAGAAAGAACACTGACTTCAAACCTTGGTTCGATAGAATGTTCCTTGCTGAAATGCGTACGAAGATAGTTGAAGTCAGGTGGTGATACCGTCAGCTTTACGCCGCATTGTCCCGGTCGCTAATGGTCGTATTAGATACATCTGTGTTCCACGAGTTAATTCAGTTTACTAGGTCTTCACAAATTTGATGGTAATTTTCCCTCCAGTTTTGCGGTATTTTTGTAGGTTAATTTGTAATTTTCAACTCAAGCATCACTCACATTTGATCACAGCCTTCTCATTCGAATAGACTTTCCAGCCAGCCTCCTTCGAACAGAAACATGGATATGCACTACTGACAAGCTCTAATGAGAGCGAAACTCGAGTCTAATGCTTCTTTTCGAAAGAGGCTGGCTGGAAAGTCTATGTGAATGCGAACGCTGCGATCAAATGTGAGTGATGGTCAACTTGAAAATAAACCAAATCCCCGACTACTCATCAGTAATTTGTAATTATCGAGTTAAGTCTGTTTTGTTTTTCACCCAGACGACACTGTTCACTGCGAAGTAATTGCCGTCACATATTTTCCAACAATTTGTGTCGGGTGGACAGGTGAGGGATACAAATCCATCCTGATCAATCGTCTAACCTCTGCTGTTGGGAATAATGACCATCAAACGGTTTTACTGAATTCAAACGATCGAGTTCAGATGACATCGCAAAACGCGATCGTTGTACAGATCAGACTTCTGGACCGGTTTCTACATTTATTTGATTTCAAACGTTTTTTCTTCTTTAACGTAGTTATCAAGAGATCCAATCGGGCGAAAGTAAACAGAGGTTTAAGAGAAACGCAACTGATTTTCTGCAATCCAGCACAGTTTGATATCAGAACATCAAGCTTCCGCAATGCGAAACTGAAACATACTTTTGAATAAGTATCGCATTAGCTGATGTCTCTTATCCTTTATTCAATGAGTACCATGCTTCTTAACTCAGAATGTAACAGCACTGGGTTCACGTTGGGAACTGAATCCGAGCATTTTTCAAGCAGTGTTCCATACTGTCTTGTTAGACCTGATGGGAAGCAGAGACCTCAGGTTTGTGTGCAGCAAGCCAACCCATTCTGGTAGACATCTCAACTTTACTTTGTCGCATCCACTCACTATATAGAGAACAGTCATCGGATCACCTGTCAACGGAGCTATTAGGACGGGTATTATAAACCATCCAGAAAAACAGAAATCTCCTACATCGAAGAATGTTCGCTATCAATCACTATCCAAGTGCCTTTATTGAAAACAACTGAACGCATGCCGGATGGGGAAAAAACCACGGAAAACAGCCCACCTTCGTGTATTCCGCAAATACCGCATTACTAACGGACATCTGAAAAATTTCTTCCCCTTCTATGTGTGCTCCAACTGAACGGTATTTTGAGTTGACAATACCTTTAAACGGTTGAATGTGCACCCTATGGACACAATCTCCAATGGTGATTAAACAGAGTACGTTTGCGAACTCGAGTGTGTTGATTACGATGTCGTTAATGTGGAAGAAACAAACTGGGGTGCGACAGCTATGATCACTTGTGAATAATGTTTACTTTATGAAAGTAAGTGTTGCTGACCTCAAGATGCTGATCTCAAGGCTGCCTCCAAAAGATGTATACCAACTTGAAAAAGCTAGAGAAGACATCTGCCTCCGCGCTGCGTGAATTGTCAGTGTGTTTTGTTCAGGCACGAATGATTCATAGTGACCTACTTTCCCATACCATGCTGGAGATCTTCGCGATCACATTCAACATAATAGCAAACCTACCCGTCTACAATGTGGTGTGGTTTGACAATTAACACCAAACTCAGAAGCACATCAACTGCAACACTGTCACCCTCTTTACCGGTTAACGAGATCAGCCAATCCGTCCTAATACAACGCAAGCTGACCTAACCAGAACAGACTCCACGTAACCTCTGTTCGTTTTTCAGTATGATATCGACTACAACACTCCTGATGAAGACCACCTGAAATGGTTAAAACGTTTAGTGTTAAAACTTGCTCGTACTCTAGTTGTCTTTTCACACCCCACTCAGTAAGAGCTCCTGATGAACTCGAAAACAAAATATTATTGTCTGGGAGTCCATTTTTGACTAAATTCATAAATTTACAAAGACTACTTCTTCTCAACCGAAGACCGCACTATATACGGCAATAGATATCAAAGCGTGTGAATTTCAAACAGATAACCTTCTAAAGTCCGCCCACAAATCGGGACGTTCCTGTATATGATGGAATAGCCCGTACTCCCGGGAAATAGTTATGTCGCAAAGGACATTCGTAAGTGAACCAGTGGTCACGGCGTTTAGGTTGATGCATCGATCCTGCATTTCAGTGCAAGTACGCTGTACATTGAAGTGGCATTGTATTGCAGAATGAGCCAAAATCTGTGGACGCTGGAGCTCGTTAGAGGTGAGTAAAGATTATAATTCGAATTTTTATGTCGCCTGCTACTTAAAAGTCGGTCGAGATTTTCCAAACCAGATCGCTTTCCTTACACCGGCGTATACTTTTATGTTAAGTAGCTAGTTTGGTATGTGACCACAATTGTAAGCAGCCATGAGCTTCGTCCATCAAGCCGGAGAATAATCGCATTAGAGCAGAGTGGACAAGTTGAAATCAGACTGATGTTTATTGGACATTTGTGAATGAACGGTGCAGATTGGCAGGATCTCAACGTGTGACTACTATATGGACTGATTATTGTCTCTTCCAACAGTAAGAAGGATACGGAAGGACGTTTGTTGGATTTGTTGTACATTTGGGTGTCGACAGTATGCCAGCGCATAATATTATCAAGTGTCCGAAGTATCCAAGCTATTTGGGAGACTAATGAAGGCAAACATAATCATCTTCCGGATGTTTAATCAGAGCGAACAGCAATATGTGAACAATTCGAGAATGAAAGTACCAAAGCCGATGCCAAAGAACACTCAGTACAAGACTATGATTACCAGGGAATCGTTTTGTTGCTTGTGGGAATTGTGAACAATTTTCCCCAAGGCAGGCCCTACTGTAGGCCCGAGGGAGAAGCTACCAAAAGAATAACTTTCAAAATGCAGAAGGATCAATGTTTCAACTGATTAGCGCGTGTGTTTTATGATATTCTTCTGCTATCTAAAAAATGAGATAATTAAGTCCTCCCTAGGGAGAATCCCTCTAACGGTGAAACACCTGGTCTCGGTGAGGCTGATGATCGTCTGAAGGAGAGATGGCTGTACACCTAGGGATATAAGATTGTTTAGAACGATAAATTAAAAGGTTTTGATGTGCACTGTTGGAACGTCAAACACTTGATACATTTATCACTGGGCATGATCCTAAGTTTCTTAACGTATACAAATCTCCCGAAGAACGAGGTAAGGTTGTATCCGCTTTTATACTTGCGGTTATGTATGGCTCACTTCTGGCATTTCCATAGCTAATTTAATGAAGTCTTTTTGTTCTAATTCTCATGAGTGACATAAAATTTCGATACATACTCTCAGCAACTGCAACTACTCAACAAAATTCACTTAATTTTGAAATTTGTTTGTGATCACTGTTATGTTTACTGCACTTTGATATATTGCAATTAAATGTCTCATTTTGACTTTGAGTTGTGATTGGAGTAAGTTTCCGTAAGTTCTTTCGTACTTTTTCTCCTAACTGTCTTCAAAGTGTGCATATTAAAAACTGGTGGTCCTACTCAGATGGGTACTGTCAGCTTGGATTGATTAAGGAGTCTGTATCGGTCCAACCGTCCACCAGATGAAACGTCTGGTTTGATGAACATCGGAGTAAACACAGTGTATTCCCTCACTTGTACGTACGTCCTCAAACAAAGCAACATATGCACTCACCTCTGATGTTGTTTGGAACAACCCACAGTGTTAACGCGCTAGTTTTCCGTTTGGCTACAACAGTCATGCCATAATGAGCTTACGGAGGGTAGCACTGACTCAGTTGTCTACCCTCCTAGAGAAAATTGTCGTGAAGCCTCTTCAGAGTTGGTTTTTCTCCACTGGATCCATTCTGTGCATCCCGTACAGAACCAAAAGTGACTAACACAAGTGATCCGGATCATTTCTGTCGAACAGGGTTTTATCATAGTAACCTGCGCTTATCGTACGAAATTGATTCGGGTAATTTTCACCTCATCTCACGAATAATCACAGAGAAACGAATGGGGTCATTTTCCTGTCTGCTTCAAACACGAAGGCGTAATATTCTTCAACAAATTTTTTGGAGATCTATCTAATTTGTTCTTATTAACTGATGTGCTACAAAACTCGCGTAACAGACATGTGTAGCAATGAGTTTGCATATCCCACCAATACCCACGCAGACTGCTGAAGTTAGGTTAAACCTTCCAACCGTGGACGACAGTGATTCGAAAATTGGTCTAACTTTCCACTGGTTATACAGTTCAACTCTTGCATTCAATTCGGTAACCGTGGTATGCACATATGTCAACGACCGTTCATCAATGCGAAGCCATGTTTGAAATCGTGTGCATGCGGCACCTGTAGGCCAAACTGATCAACACAACGACCCGAATAAACGAACAAAGATTGAGTAGGACACGGTGATAGAAGTCACAACAAATGTATGCATAAATTCATGCTTGAGTATTTCACATGAATGCTCATTGGACCGAATCGATTCAGAAGACTGTTATCACCGGGGCAGTTTTAAAAGGCATAGATAAACCTACACTGTGCTTATTTTGAAATATATAAACGTGAACCGATTATTGATTTACTTAGTTTTATACGGCACACACAACCTCTGATGACCAGTTAGTCTGATGAGTATACAACATTGTTGATATTTCTAGAGCAGATTGATAGGTGATTGTAAGACTGACTTGTGGCGCGGTCCTGGTACGGGGTGCAAACTCCCAACTAAACCTGTTTCTGCTTCGTTGCTTCATAAACAGACTATTTCTCTGAATCCACTTGAAGCATTCATGTCTTCCGATTAAAAGCCTCCCTCCCCAAGTCCCATATACACCGGATACAGACTGGTAGTCTTTTGGAGAAATAGTTCGTTCAAACTTCAGCAGGCCTGTTTTCACTAAACATTCATCTGAATGTACAGTACGTTCTGACAGTCGTTTGTCCTTACTGAAAAATTTGGACACTCAGTCTGATCGATCGATGAGCCACGGTGCGAACTGTAACCTGGGTCGAAATCAAGCTCACGGTAAGACGGCCGTAGGCACTTAAGTTGTGTGGACACGCAATCATCTTCAGCCTTGAAACTAGATAGTTTTTCAAAAACGCAGTTGACTTTCGAAGTGTGAAGTATAGGTCTAACTGCCGAAACTGATGCGGGCTCTTACACCCCTGAGTGTAACCCATCCTATCCACCAAAACAGCAATGTGTGAAATCACGTAACTGGAAGATTACCTAATCGAGACAAAATGATATTTCGAACCGTAACATATTAGTGGCTTGTGCCAATACATGCTTTGTATGAAAAATCACTTTAGGACAATTCTGGATCATCTACGGACAATCAACCTTGTAACGTTTTGCTGCGGACAGAAAAAGTGCGTGTGATATCGGGTGCGTATCACTATGAGACTACAGATGACGGGTTTGTACACACCAGGCGCAATACGCAGACAACTGGTATTCGTTTTCTCAAAACCTACCATGCAATCCGAGAAACGCCAAAAGGTTGTATCTTTACACTTTGGTTTATTCTCAAACGAAATGCAAGATTGTCAAATCTGTTCATCATGTATGCAATACTGGTAAGCAATAACAAACCAAAGCATTAGTCTAAACAAATTTCCACAAGTAAAAGGTTTGGAATACCTCTTTCACATGGGTGTGTGAGTCAGAATCTTTGCATGTTCTGCTGCCACCATGTCAGATCGGACAGTCTATTTATTGCTGCGATTGGGTCGCTGATTATTGTATCCTGATACAATCGAAATCTGGATGTGATGCACTATGAACGTGTTAAGAGAAAATTAATGTCTTATAATCTGTGGATATACTGGGAGGTGACTAAAGAAAGCAACTGTTAACATCGTACGTGTGATTCTTTTTTTCAGAATAATGGTTAACTGTTAGTGAGACAAGAAGATCAACCGTAAATGCTGTGCGTCCAGCCCAGGTGATGAAATTATGGGATTTGATTTTTACTCAAAACAGTCAGAAAGTATGTTATTGGGTTGTAGTCTACATTGATTGTTTAGTTTCAAAAAGTTTTGCTTTCTATCTGCATAGAATTTCCATCAGATTCAGACGGTCCTTCGTTCACCTTCACAACCAACACTACTGTCGTCTGTATTGACATGTTCAGTTCACCAGTCTTAGTAACAACTCAGTCCATCATTAAGCCGCAAGCGAGAGTTAGGAAATCGTAGCGTGCTCATGAAAATGTACGTAATGATACATGGTTTCCCACATCGTACTTTCATCGAATGGAGTATATGGTTCATTCAGTAGTCTTTGCGTTCCACTGTGATCTTAATTTGGTTCCAGGGTGGTCAAAGACATGAGGTGTATAACACGATACATACCAATGCCAATGTAACTCGACAAAGTAACGATACAAATCCAACAAGCACAGTTCCGTTTTAAAAACCTACGTGACCAATAAGAACAGCGGATTGTGCTCAATATCTGAAGAACTTTGTGGTTTATAAATGTTTAGCGCTAAAATACCCGTGATGGTATGACGGGAAGGTACTTTTTTCAAGCCCTTGATATCGGGAGGTCAACCGTATCGATATTTACGTTGTGGGACGAGTACGGACGGCATAAAAGTAGTTCAATCGGGAAATCAGCACATGCTATGTACGCATCAATGACACGCAAACAAGTATTCGCATCTAACGAGAATCTCGAAATCTCACAGTTGTCATTGTTAAATTTGTGTATAGAGAAAATCATTTGTCGCTAAACTTCACCGCGATGTTTACTCTCTCATTTCCCTTCGGTTACTTAAATACCTTAGTGCGTTATTCCGCCTGACTACGTGAGTAGCGCAATGTGATCTTCAGCCTCACTACACCTAATCCTTCTAGTGATGCTGTCTTTGGTCAGCTAGTAGCCCACAACACAGTTTCTAACCTCCCAGGTTCAGGGACTACATACGCCACTAGATGATCAACCGTGTCCGAAGTAAGGTGATTGCCAACTGATGACTTCATCCTACTAACAATCGGACGATTCTGTACATCGGAAAGGGAACTCACTCGAGCGGTATCAGAATGTCTTCTAGTGTAAAGGATCGGAAAGGCGAACAGCATGGTAAACTCAGACAACGAAAAGTGAAATATTTACGGTGCTGGGTTATAGAACTGAAGGTCGAATGAATAAGAGCTTTGGCTCGTATATCAAACAGTTGCTGGTTAGCTTCCTCCGATTCAAACAATCTGTACCAGGTGGATTCGAACAAAGACGAAACCAGTTGTCGAATGTCGGTTTCAGAGTGAACATCAAGAAGCACTATGAACAGCCACAGTATTGCTTACCATCAATATGGCTTCCCATGCGTGGCAATACCTGGAAATCAAACCGAGTAAAATGACATTTAATAACAAAAACAACTGTGGGGCTGGCATTAATTACAGTACGCTAGGAATTCTCAATCATTGTCACGTGCCAAGATATCTCATGAATACATGGAGAGCCATAGTGGAAGTGAAAACAGTAAAACCGTGGATTTGCTGTCCATAGGCCACTTGAAATCAGATTTTCCAAAAGTTTTCATTTTCTACCTGGTCACCCCGTTGTGCGTACAATCGTTTTCCGTTAGGGATAGACCACATGTGACCCTTCCAATCAGGAAAGGCTTGCCATGACTGCCTATAAAAATAAGGTCAATGTCACAAGTTTCAAACGTAACCAAATTTGTGGACAGTTTGTCTTTCCAGGCAACATGGTCAAACAAATAAATTCAATGATTTGAGTTCAAATAGAATTATTATTCTACTTAATTGAACAGTTGAGCCACAACTGTGCCAATCAACTTGACTGATTATCCTTTATGGATCGGCATCCAGAGGGAACAGGTGAAAGCAATGAAATCTAGTTCAATCATGGCTTCACCTTGGTCAACAAAGTGATAGGGTGGCCGATGTCAACGTACATTTCGTTCAGCCAGTCAGCATCCATCGTTTGCTACATTTAACCAATCAGCACCGATGGGCGATAACGACAAAACCTATTACAAGATACCCTGGCCAGTTTGGGGCTGATGCATGGGGGACATCAATTAAATGTCACGAACACCCGGTTTTCATCACGATGCTCTGACTTCCACTCTAAGATAGACTATCCCAAGTTGGTTACATCTCGGATGGATGATATTTTTAACGAACTGTAAAAAATCATGCAGGAATTTCCATGGTTTCGCAAATCTTCAGTTACTTCTTTCATCAGTTTTTCTGAATGACCAACACTTGAATCATTTAACTAATTTCGAACGTAAAACGCTAAGCCAGAGTTACATTCTCTTTAGAGCTTGCTATTAAAGAAACTTCTTGCCAGGACCGACTCATGTTCTAACTGCGCAAATGCGTTGACCACTGTGACATCGACCACACATTGAACACGAGGAAATGATCACATCTAATTGTCTGTCACTCTTAGCTTACGCATGAAGCGAGAGATCTGTTCAACAAAAGCTAGACATCATTGATATTTGATTGCAAATTTCGGTTACACGTAGACTTTCGACCGGCCATTTTCGAAACGAAACGCTGTTCATCAGAGATCGGCACACACGGCCAAATTCTGCCATTTCAATTCGGCTGAAAACCCCTAATCTTCTGGACACTGATTACATTCCATAGAACACTTACTGTATCGCCCGTCGAAAAGATCGGCTAACTTGGGCGCTGTTTGCAAAAGCAACGTGGTCGTTTTCATCAGCGATATTTTGGTCTTACTTAATAGGATGTCAGTGTTTCGATGGTCACAAGGATCGCTTCATGAGACCGCGGACGGCATCCACACTCCTGTCGTGGCAATGCCATACGATACCGACAACTTTTAATCGGAGTATAACTCGATATTAGGAACAAATATGAATAACCCCTTCGAAACTAATGCAGATCTTTGTAGTTTTTAGTTGTATTTCAAACGAAGTAATTTTCTTTCCCCTTGGAACTAATTTTTGTGGGGTTTATATAGTTTTTGGGCTGAAACTAATCAACTGTGCTTGTTTCAGTATTAGACGGTTTGCATTTCCTGTAAGCAAAAAGTGGACTGGGAAGCCAGCAACCGTGATGGTGTAGATAGGAGAAATTCCTGAAGAAAAGTACACATTTAGAAGGAAATCAGGAAGCAGACCAATCCTAGCCATTCATTACTCGAAAGTATCAAAGCTGTATACGGACCACTGGAAAAAGTCAATTTCAGCGTCAATCTACTGGAATTACTAATGCAATCAACTTACGTGGGTACTTGACTTGGTTTCCTGGATGTGTGTCAGGTCTATACTTGGAATCATCAGCTGATGCTGCTGCCACGATTGATGGAGTTATGGCTTTCCTGGATGAACACACTGACAATAACTGGATATACCACCTACAAAATCAAGCGGCACACCTGAAGTAACTTCAGTGATTTACCCACGAGATAGTGAGTTTGTATAGATAAAACTCTTTTGCAATGAGTAACTGAGAATCACATGCCACGAGTGACTCATCGGAAAACTTTCTTAGTCTGTGTAAAACTGTTTGGATATACCCATAAACGGTATGCCGCAGTTCACTCTGATTTCACAAGATGAGTGATATAATTTCGACCATAACTTCATTGTGGACGCACACGTGTGCTAAACATTTCCAGAAGCCTTCAGCTTGGGACGTTTCAAACAGTCCAGTGTGAAATCCAGGTACCAAATTAGTTTTCTCAATCGGCACGGTGCCGTTTGAAGGCAGAATTATATCTTCAAGTTGACCACCACTCACATTCGATCGCAGTCTTCGCATTCAGATAGACTTTGCAGCCAGCCTCTTTCGAAAAGAATTATATCGTCTGGACCTATCCTACCCAGATGGCGATCACGTGCAACGGCATTCGATTTTTCATCCGGCTGTCAATATGACAAGTGGTGTTGGTCATGGCCCACTGGTTCTGTGCCAATGGGACAATTAAATCGGGACCACAAGACAAAATGTCACAAAAACCGTCTGTTTCTAGATCGCAAGAATAAAAATGAGCTAATCTGCTGGATAGCAGGATAAGGGACTGCTCATTCAGAACGTTTTCAATCAAATATATGGCGCAGGCGGGAAAATGCCTAAAGGCCTTACGGTACTGATCGCCACAGTACTGGAGAACGATTACAGATTGCTACTCATCTTGCTGATCACCTGCTGTTAGTATTAACAGTCGTCCTGGCACGCCTACTAGTTTTCCGTTACTAATTGAACAATACTCATCTTCAGATTCCTTCTTTGATAAAACTGTAACACTTCTGTTTGCTACTGTTTTACACCTGCATTCATATCTTCCCTTCATGTTCCAAATTAGAGCGCGCCCGTCGTTTCAAATAAACGGCACTGTTCTATCACGTACAGGACGATTTCAATACCTTAAAACACCATGTTTTCGTTTATCATTCCTCTTATCGAATAGCATTTAGTACTTAGTGGAAGAGTGGTTTGTAAAAAGTTAGCTATGTAGTATTGATAACCATGTAAGATTCTAAGTCGTCGAGGCGCTAAGTATACTTATCTGAGTACTTATATTTTTCTTAACAAACTGTAGCTGAGCAGATAAAAATGTGGTAATCCAGTCTCCTAAGACAACATTTTACGGGTCACAGTGCTTTATATTTTAGTGAGGACAAACGGTCACAATGGACTACTCGTGAGTAGTCAGACACGGGCACGTACTGAAGCGCCGAAGTAACCAGGGGAAATGCTGGAGGAAACACTTAGTTGGAGTCCGGAGATAACTGTTGTTTCCCATACCCAAACTTGACACTGAAATCTTCAGCATCCCATTATTACTATGTGCAAACGAGTATCTTTGTTCATCACGATTCAGACGAGTGTCACCTGTATCGTTTATCTAAACATACAATCCTTGTGGTACGCGCGCTAGTGGCTCGCAGCATAACGTTTTGGCACACTAATCAGAAGGATATGACTGCAACCAGCTGGAAGCGTCCTTAGTTTTTATGTCGCACTGTTCCAGTAACTATCCCTCTGGATAGCCTTCCGTGGATTGCATATTTTTAGCGGTACAGCACCACCTCACGTTCCGTAACCGAATGGTTTACATATTGCCTTGCATGAAACCAATTGTAAATCGAAATAAACCCACCGTATCGACAGATACGAGTCGTTTATTTTAAGTGCATTAAAGCTGGCCGTTAGCTCGATCACATCCTTTACTTGTCTATTAGTTCTAACACAACAATAATCTCAGTTACAGTTGTTTGAGACAACAGCCTTTGTGGACCCATTTGGGTACCACTTTAATCTTTAAGTACTTCTGTGATACTTTTGAGTTCGCGTGGTAACATATAATCGTTATCTGTTAATACTGCCAGTGAATGTAAAAGCTTAAATTGTCTCAAAGTCGTATAAGATGGATCACCTTCTGCTTGTTGCAGAACGCTGCAGTTCCGTTGTAGTTGGCCACCGATGTATTTCACATGTTAGAACAGAGTAGTTCTCAAAAGCAAACAGGTTACCTGTGTAAGGCTTCGTGTTCGTTGCAAAGTGTTCGAAACTTAATGGATCATGTAATGAAAATTAGGTGAAGGCGAATGTCTTTACACTGTTCAAAAGGGGTTACTGTGTGCTCGGCTGTTACAATTAATCGAAAGTGTTTCAAGTGGTCTGCGAATCGTCTTGAGCCCCACCATTTTATATGCGTTGCTGTGACCTATATACACGAAAATGAATAGAGTCGTTTGGAAATTGTGGATAGGCACAAGTCTGTTGATGATAAGATGACGTACGTTATGACGAGTAAAGCTACCCAGTTAAACATTGAGCAATATAAACAGGTTTCATTAGGGAAAATACTTTCTCACCATCCAACAATGAACAGACCGCAGTTTAATGTTCAGAGCTTTGATGAAAACTCATATGAAAGGATTTCAAATGGAAGATTGTAATCGAAAGGTCGCAAGAACAATATGGAAGATGATTGCCTCGTGTCTACCCTCTTCACGTTCCTCTGTTAAACACTGTTAAACACGGGTGAGCTTATGACAGGTTTAGATTGTTCCAGTTAAATCGGTTATATTTTCTCAAGCGTCAAGTTGCTTTTTGGTCAGGATACGGTCAGCGATATTGCCGATGGTTCTATTGAGGTCCGCATGCTGTGATGATAGATAATGAAGCCATGTTCCATCAATAAGAATCGTGAAGTTTTGAGATTCATCTGGTTATATGATGGTGGTCCATACGTATGGCAGGAAGAATATTGAATGCACTGTTTAGAACCATTTTTCTCCAGTTGTACTAACTTCGCTTTGCAACCAACAATCGAAGATGACAAATATTCATCCAAACAGGAAACCATCGACCTGGCTACGTAATAATTTTAGACTTGTAACTGCCTCCCTAGTTCTGGTGAAAACATGGACCCGCTTCAATTTTCCAAAAACTTCAATAATGTGTTATCAGTTGAGGGAGATCATACCTCTTTGATTGCATTCGGTGGTAATATTGCACCGAAATGTTTGGAATAGATCAGGAACTCAAGAACAGCTGTTCCACGAAACTTGTGTTCATTCGTCCAATCTGCTTTCGACCCCCTGATTTCATCACAATCACGTTGCTGCTCCAGCAATTACGCAAGTAGATAGACTGAGATAATGCAGTTTCGGTTGGTTATCGAAAGAAATCAAAAAAAGTGGGCCATTTTCTTTGCAAAACTATTTAAGATCTATTTTTTAAGTTTTCTGCGCAACTTTTACGTCTACTTTGTCCGGTAAACTGTTTTATTATAGTTTTGTAATGACGATAACTAAAAACGACACTGAAAAACTAATTAAGTACGAAAAATGGTGGTATGTTCCCTCATCGTCGAATCCTGCCGATTGAATTTTTAAAGCTCTCTAACAAACGACGAACATAGGTTGACTAAATTAACTATACATCTGAATGCGACTGGAATATGCTGCGATGAAAAGTATTTGAATCACGCACTTAAAATTGGACGGAAATTACCTTACATAACTAGTGGCAACGAGAACAGGAAATCTTGGCTGTAGTCGTTAATACAATCTGATCAAAACAACGCATTGTCCATCTTGTTAGAACTAACGAGTAGGCTCTCAACACTCCGCAGATTGGAGTAGATTATGGTACAACAGAAACACCTCTTCACAGGATGACTTTTACAGTGATACTGAGTGGAGACTACAGTCTTCTTGCTTCACGAACTCCATGGCAATGGAAAATGTCAAATCACTTGTTAGCTTCGAGAACAAAGCTTTGTTAGTCTTGATGTAAGCAACTAGCTGAAATTACCTGACCTCGTTAGAGTTGACGAGAATGACGGTTCGGAACATCCAGATCAGATTGTGGTCACCTTTGCTACAGTCAATTATGCGAGGTTGCCATCTGGTTTCAGTCACCACTGGTGATAATTCTTAGTGGGAGGATATCCGGATGGGTGATACACCTATTTTTGCAACTGTCCTGGCGTCCATCGCTTGACAAACGGTTCAACAACTTTTAATGGATCAAAACCACCACGATGTACATGATTGGGTTAGCCACTCCTGATGGAACTGATCAATCAGGAATCTAATTCAACACCGAATGGTTCTATATCCTTATACTCGTTGAAACGTGCTTTAATAAACAGGCTTCTCTGAACAGAAGTCCACCTTCGATGGGCAATTGTATTCTTCTAATCTGTCGCACTAGCCCATTTCTGCGTTTACCCTGTTGAAACTTTTAGTGTATAACATTTCGATGGATTAGCTGGTTGTGTGGTGGAACTGGCCTTGTTGACGCTGTAACATATGCCTCTCTTAAAGTCTGACTGCTTGGTCTCTTCTCACGCTTTTTCAAGCTGTCTCACTCACCGAAAGCACTATGTACAAAGGTTACCGGAGTAATTCTGATCTCGGTGAATAGAGAGTCAACTTCCTACAGTTAGTTTAAAGCTAAAGTGACAAGATTAAGCTCACGAACTTCAAGTCGAAGATTTGGTCTTTATACCTGAAGTAGGCTTACAAAGCTTTCGGTGACTGAAGACGATCCTTGAGGCTGTTCACAAGGATTCTAATGGACTCCCTCAAGTGTTCACAGTTTGTGCAGTAGGCGGCACTTGCTGATAAGATGTTTATCATTTATGATCATCGGGAAGTGACATACTATCGACCAAAACAATTTACGTTCAACTCGTATTTCTTGAGCATCTGTGCTCTTTGACATGTGCTCAAAGCTTCTGCTTGCTACTGTTTTGCACGGCTTTTAACAGACATTCAAAATTTGAAATCACATTTCAAGGTTGTTTGAGATGGTCGACTCAAAAGTACAATACACTTCACACGTTGATGTTCATCGTTGTTTCTATATGTGGCATCATGTGTCAGTCAGTATTACACCGAGTAATCGTGTCTTCGTTTGCCAGCAATACACGGAAGCTTTGTTGATTGATCGCAGGGAGAATGTAACAGATGGATTACCACACTCATTGTCTGCTTACCTGGTTCTTTCCTAGTTGATCCTGTTACAGACGGTTACCTTTCTTGCTGGTCCATCCTTGTGCTAAACTGAAGTGAACGTTTTTGTAGAAGTGGTCTGGACCATTCACCTGAAACATGTTTATGAACAACTCTGGTAATTGCATCTTTGATGAGCTACCACGGATCATTTAGTTGAACATACGGTGTGACAATCAGTCAGCAGTTATTATACAGGTAATTTGACAGAGCTGCCCTGTAGGCTTTTTGGTAAATTTTCAGTATTTCACAAATCAGAGAAAATACCCTCACTTCAATCAGTAAGCTCGTGAACATTAAGACCGAGAATGACATTGATCCACCAGCTACTCGGTGCGTGCTTTACACTGGTCAGAAGATATGCCGATGTAGTGTGTTTGTAGTCAGAAACAAAGTCAGGATCAGAAACAGACGATTTCGACGAAGTGCGAATTTTACTGATTTCCAGGATAATCTTCAGACAGCTTGCAAACAGTGTCATTATATAGTTCATCGTTAATCTTGTCGTTTCGAACGGTTGCTGATAATTCATTAAACATTGTTTAGTTACTTTGGTGAAGTCCATAGCTTTAACCTGACAGAACTTCCTGATCGTGGAGTTATTGACTCCAGTGAACATTCAAGATGAACACTATTCAGCTAGGTTTCTGATTGATCGGTTAAGTATGATTATTTGTACATGTTCTGTGTGAGTTTATTGACTCTGCGCTTCAGCCCCCCCCCCGGCCTCAAAACTACGTGGATCGGAGTACAACTTACGGTCTGGACAAGGCTATGCAATACTGATCAGTTCTAAAAAGAGCGAAAATCAAGTGTAGTATTTCAGCTCGAAGTGGGTCAACTAACAAGTTCATTTGAACACGAAGACTGCGATCAGCTACGGGTGTTGTTGTATTTGAAACAATAGTTGGAGTATTAGGAGGTTCACTAATCAAATCTTACAAATTTAACTAGTGACAAAAAAGGTTATGTGTGATATACACAGATACCATGAGAGATGGCCGTCACTGTGATTATTGAATAGTCATAAACGTTTATGCAAATACAGTTCTGTCTCCGATACAATCTTGAGAATTTTCATGAATTCATTGCGTAAAACATATATCAAACGGATATCTCTCATTCCCTCCTTCTGAACTGACAGATTCCACTCCTTCTTCAACAAACCTGACAGATTTGAGAACTGTTATTGACAAATTTCAAATTCTACACGGGTTCTGCCAATCCCCAATTTCTACACATATTAGCCAACCGAGTTTCACCTAGGAAGAATTTTGTTCACAGAAAGCTTCGCTTGACTTGACTGAAATGTATGCCAAGTATCGTTGCTGCTGTTCGTGTAAAGTACCGAATGGTGAATTCTAGAGATTGTGTAGATAGGGGAGTAACAGGACCTGAGTTCATTTGATTTACTAGACAGCTAAGGGTCTGAAATTACTACCGTCTTCGAAGCTGAGTACCAGCTGTAGTCAATCGAACCAATCAGTCCGTTCAGTTATACAGTCGGGTCATAATCAATTATTGTGGCTACGGTTTAACCATTTTATTAACCCCACGGATATTGTACATTCACATGTAATCGGCTCTGTCCAGCTGACGATTATAGATTGTGTATGTGTGCTGCATACAGTTAATTATAGCCCGTACTCTGTTCAAGCTTATCTAAATCGAAATATACGCACACCGGAGGATTATTCATATTTCGCACTACTGTCTCCATAATGAGAGTCTGTTCAATCGATTTATCTGTGAGAATTAGGATGTCGTTTAAATTTATGCAAACATTTATTACGGCTTCTTCGACCGTGTCCTATCTGGTCTTTGTTCGTTTATTTGCGTCGTGGTGACCGAAGTGACGTGTAGGTACTGTGCACGCGGCTTCAAACTAATTCTGACTTCATGTTAGCGAAAGGTAGTCAGTGTGTGCACTTATTCACAACTGAGTGTGTGCTTATTGAAATGTTCACATGAGTTGAACTGTGCCTCTAATGGGAACTGACTGTCAAATCGCACTAAGACTGAATGATATCTTTGAAGCGTTTGAAATTTCCACAACTTACGCTGAGTGAGTCGCGGAGAATCTTTGCTTAGCACAGTTTGTCCTAACACCAACAAGAAGATCCAAATTCATGTCATGTGACGTTTGTAAGCCCCGCCTGGAAAAAATATCATCTTTGTTTGTTCATATTAATTTTTATTTTATACATTTCATAAACAGTAACTTATATTCTAAACAAACTATTGATAAAAATCTTGTTACGATGGATCTTTTAATAAAGGCAGTTAGTTTTCATCAATAAAACCCATAGCGTGTGCAGTGTTAGATGATTTGCTGAATTTCTGTAGCTCATAAGAAATGATATTGTAGTGAGGAGATACGGTCGCACCATACTACTCACACCACTATTCAGTAGCAGCATTGATCGAGATAATCGCGTGATAAATACGGCAGAGATACGGGATGGATCGTTGGAGGGTAGAATCACATATAATGGCTTTTGCTACACGACGGAACTGATACATGGTGTCTAGAGCGACTGGAGTATCCTCAGAAGAGAATGGTGTGCAAATGAGTGTTTCCGTTTCTAGTCGTGCTCAGACGCTTAAGTAGTGTGTTGGTTTCTCCAATAAAGTAACCTTTGTGTCGTCCGCCTTCTGGATTCACAACAATGGGACAGTTCACCACCAACCCCTGACGTAATTTGCATCTCCTATGAACAGTCCACTGTGTTTGGACACTATAGATGTGGATAGTTCAGGTCGTTGGTTTGTACTCTTACATTGTATTTGTGTTGAAATAGCTGTCTATGTTCAGTGTGTGATGACAATCGTGTTCATGATAGAAAGTCGGTTACTACACCCCTGTACCTTAATTCACTCTTCATTTGTTACTCATCTTTGTACTTCTAGTTGATAGAAGACAAAGTCGGTTTATTAATAGGCTGCGATTTCCTGGAGGATACCACGGTCAGTGGGTTAACCGACAGTGAGCAAACGTTCATCTTCGGTCGAACGTTGTGCCGCTGTCGAAGAACAGAACAGCTGAAGTTCACTGTTCAAACAGTGCAGGTCTAAAACGATCGGTCCAGCGCATGTTGTCTATGAAGCCTGTTGGGTGTGGAGTATTTGATGAGACAGCCAAACAAGCCAGTGCAAGCCTACCAAACGATGACCCATAATGGCCTGATTTCACCTGACAAGAGACTTTCCCACGAAACCCGATTGGCAAATAAATCTAACGAGATAATCAGGGCATATATGACCAATGGGTATACACCGAGAGTTGACGCCAGCAACGATAAAACATTCAGCCAGTGGTACCTGCCTCACCACCCGGTGTTTATTGTGAACATGCCCGAAAAGGTGCAAATTGTATTCAATTGCGCGGCGAAATACAAGGATATCTCTTCGAACGAAACCTTGCTGCAAGGTCCAACCCTGACGAACAACCTAGTGGGTGTTTTGTTACGGGTCCGCAAGGGTTTAATATCTCTCTAGACACAGAGAAAATGTCTTTATGGATGAAGTTTACTGGAAGAAATAGTAGGTATTTAGCTTCCTTTGATGAAGCGATGAATCAATATGTGGCTCGTCGGAAACGTATTAGACGACTATGCATCATTTCGGCGCTACTTATCCACCT
This sequence comes from Paragonimus westermani, assembly GCA_008508345.1. Taxonomy (NCBI): domain Eukaryota; kingdom Metazoa; phylum Platyhelminthes; class Trematoda; order Plagiorchiida; family Troglotrematidae; genus Paragonimus; species Paragonimus westermani. Next base: position 6,172 of record QNGE01003389.1, on the reverse strand, counting down.
TTCTGCCTGGCATATGTGCTCGGGAAGACTACAGTCGACAATGAACATCGATTTGGTAAACTGATCAGTCAAATGGCATATGAGAATTTCTACGTCGACCACTGTCTGCCAGACGTGTGACGTCTGGATTAAGTGGCATGCTCCCACTGGGTGGATTCAAGCTAGTAAGATAGACATCCAGCACGATAGAAGTGTTGGTAGAGATTCCATTGAAAGAGCGGACACTCGCGCCAAGAAGGACAAATCTAGGTGAGTACAGTCACCAGAAGGCGCCTGAGGTCCGATGGTACTTGCCGGAAGACTATTTCAGGTTTCGTGTGTTTTTACCGAGGAAGCCATTCACTCGGAAGGACTTATTGGCTTGCTTCACGTCAGCTTACGGCCGGCTGTGACTCCTTGCTTTTCTTAGTCTTTTCGGTGGGGAACTTTTCCAATACTTATGCGGCGCCAGTATCGGATGGGATGAGCCGTCAGAAGAGCGGTATCAAGAAGAATCGGAAAAGTGATCACGTGGCGTAGGGATGACAGACTCTTTTGCTGTATCATGTTGCATCAGACCTCACTGGAATTTTCCAGTATTTTCAAAGCTACGGATGTTTTCTGAAGCCTTCGAGATGAAATATAGAGTGATGGACTACCTTCAAGAAATCCTATGAGATGGCAGCATGTTTGACGGTTTGTGATTAAGAAAATCCGGAGTTTCATCTCTAAAGTCCTCACCTATTCTGAGGTTAGGACTGACAGCCGTGGCACTGACTGGCAAACTCATACGATTTATAATTAATAAGCCCGAGTTAATTCTAGACAAAATTAGACTTTGAACAAACTGCGTTATCAGTTTAGAGTACTCGATAGACAGTTGGTATCACCCCGTCACATTTACAGTTAACCGCGTTCAACTATTTCGTGGCTACACCCATGGCTGTCGGTGGTGACCCGTTCCGTCCGAGTTAAGCCTGGCGTGCACAGCTTCTCATGGAAATTGTGACGCATGTTCTCAAGAGATACACATGCTATTGAGCAGTCACACATTTTTTGGAGGGACCCGAGAACTTGTGGCTACCAACCAGGCTGCCTCAACCGCTTCAGGGTTGTGAATTCTAATTAAGGAGGGTGCTGGCAGTAGCCAGCATTAGTAGCGCGCAATGTTACTTGGAACTGGTTTTATGTTGATCACACTGTGTGACATCATAGCTAATACGGTTAAAAAATAACTGTATTTTTATGAAGGCTGGTTAAAAGTGTTCTATCATGCTGGTTTCTCTGAGTAAGGTAGAATTGGGTCTAGCCCTAACGGAACAGCAGAGCACCAGAAGTCTCTGAAGGCCAACAGGGTATGCTGGTTCGGTTAATGTCTATCAACATAAACGATGTCTTACGTCTTGTTGGAGGGGGTTCAACTGGGCTATCTTACAGTGTTCGACTGACGATACTGCGCCTCCTTGGTGTTGATACGAATATGGCTACCAGACACTATGACGAGAACGAATATCATGTGTTAAGTAGGCACGTCTCATCGTTCATTTGAAAGAGGTTTTGAATTATCAGGAGAATGGTTAGTGTACGTCGTCTGTTGTTAAAATGTATGAACTGCAGAATGTTTCCAGCAAGGCTGTGCCAATAAGTAATGGCCCCACTTTCTACTGATGAAACATCATATACACGTTGACAAATCGCAGTGTGAGTTATGTTGGACCTCTAGAGACAGGGATTGGCGGAAGAATCAGTAAAGTATACGGCTGTCTCTTCAGTTGTTTAAGAGCATCTGGAAGTAGCACAGTCGATGCCACCCCACTCCTTTTTGATGGCTGTGATGAGATTCGTTAGCTGTCAAATTGTAACAGAAGGTAGGTACAGCAAAGCAGGTCCAACTTCGTAGGCTAAAAGGAAAGGAAATTGCCTCTGACCCGCATTTTAATACCCCTCTGTTAGTCACTGGAGTGGAGCATTGGAGCACATGAATCGCACAGTTTGATGAGTCGTACAAACCATCCTAAGGTGACATGGAATGTCGAACGAGGCTCTTAAATCCCCTTGATCAAAGTCAGCAGAATCCCGAATAACATACTTCCGGTTCCAGTTCACGATCCTGATGGCCTTTCAGTCATACGATAAAGTGATCTGTTGCTTTCAAAACCAAATCCTGGTGTGCCGTGCAGTCACATCGCGCTGCTGGAAAAAGTACCCGAGGGGATGGAGGCAGATGCAGCACCTGACCAGCGTGTCTTCAAAACGCCGGATCAGGGAACGCCTACTCTCTATCGAAGCATACTGTAAGTATACTAGGGTCGGATGAAGTGTGAACGTTTGTGACGTGGTTCTACGAATTGGAGACCGTCGGCTTTTAAGTGTATGGTCCAATGCCGTGGTGAGTAGAATAGCGAGAGATGCCGAAAATCACGTCCGTGATGTGTACTTGAGAACGGACAACGGCATGATGAGGAGAAATATAAGAACCATGTGCCTCCTTGAACAATCGGGAGATGGTTGTGCCAGTGGCGAGCAACGTACAGACGCGAGAAGACTCGGTCACGATGTACGTTCAGCCCGTAGCTGCCTAAGTTTTGAGAAACCATGCTAAATCCGGAGGCCGGTTTTGTAGTCGTTACCTGTACTGAGTAATAGATCACGGTTGTGTGTTTGATGGAAAGTTGATAACCACCCCCCTTGTCTTCATTTGCCTCATTTTTACTTACATTCAAAATCTTAGTAACAGTTATCAGCCCTCCTTGCAAAGAATGACAGGACCATTCGAGTAGAGCGTGACAAACAGTCATTCCGACGAACGTCAGTATTGACATATTATAGCATAAATCGTTCAGTGAAGAACAACCTCTACTGTCCAACACACAAGTTCTCAGGCCATGCACACACTATCGTCCATGAATCGGAATTCCAGTCTACAACACACCGGCGTTTTCCACCTACACGTCATGTGCAGTTCTGGCTGGATTGTGTGTGTGTGTGTGACTGACGCCTTCTGTTGTAGGTATGTTTGCCCATCATTCCTCGTCCGCCGGCGCGATTTAGCTGAGCGATGGCTCGCCTGGTCGTCCGTGTTTTTCTGCAATCCACTCGTTTTGGGTTTTTTAGACATACCTTCCAGTCGCGATGACATATTCTGTCGAGTGCTGGGATACTCGCGCTTTCGTATTGGTCATCCGTCACAATACTACTAAGGATTAACACTGCTTACTCGTTAAATCTTGTTGCACACAGTTACTCCATCTTCATTAAATATTTGTTTATCTGCACCCTCACTTTCACGTACGTTTTATTGCTTCGTCATCGTGTGGCTCGTTTAATTTGACGCTATTGATATGACCAGTTGGTCTCAGACTTTGCAACTTGAGCCGGTTCAATGTTGACTTCCGGTGTTCTCCTCTTTCCTTTGGTTTTTAATCATTCTATGCGGCCTACTTTTTGCATCGAGATCAGGTGCTGAATCGACTGATAATCTAAGAGACGTTTGTTTAATTACGGAGGTGAACCAGATCCAGCAAAATGATAGACGGTTAAGGAAGACTAAGTGTTACTAGACGTCCGGGTGTAATCTTTGTTCGCGTCAGTTTCCTAAACCGGTGAACAAGTTCCACTGAATAGGGGCTCGTCTTTTTAATGAAGTGATGAGGGTAAATAAGAATTTGTGACGAAAAGCTGTCCAATAGAGCAAGATCCCTGTTGTCTACTTCACACGATTCCACGCCACTCGTGCGCTTGCATTTATGAACCGGAATTCAAAACCACAACGTGTTGGGGTTTCCATTTAAGCAAGGTTTGCATTTCTGCCTGGCTCCGTGCGTTTGACTGACGCATTCCAATCGCGGGTTTTTACTTGCGATTTCCCATCTGTTAGCCTTGTTCTTTGGGTAATGATCCGTTCGGTCGCTTGGGTTGTCCGCAGGTCATCATCCTTGGGCCTTGACCCTATCTCACTATCAGGTCGAGATATCCAGCTGAGAGTTGGAATGATCGTGTCTCCTATTTGGTCAGCTATCGCAACATAAAGCGTGTATTTCGTTGATTGACGTGAGAATAGACAAGTAACGATATGGATATGCAAGAACACCCACTGTAAGTTTGTGGCGAGGTCGACATGCCCACAGATCACATTTTCAACTCGCATGATCTAGCCCTTTGGTTGACATACCTCCTCATCAGTTGTGTTATTTTACATTAAATTTCCACGGTCACTTAACCACTCCCTTTAAATTCTCCAGTAGGTCACCCCAAAACACTTGTTATTGTAGTCATCGTTCTCACCTCGATAATTATCAACAATTGTTTCAAACGTTTGCGAATCATTGCTTTTTTCCCAATTGCATATTCCGTCATTTTCAGTTACAAATCTGTACATTGTGTTATTGTGTCATTGGCGTTTTGATTAAGTGTCCCACCATCGCGATCATCCCCAGTTGGCCTAACAGTCTGTCGTTCTAGTGAGAGATACTCCGAAGGACGTGATTACTTTGGCCCATGTTCCAACTATACACGTTTATTTCCGGTGTTACAAGTCACAAGAAGGGGAAGTGATACGCCGTAAACCGTGATATTTGTTCTCATTCAATAGCGAACAGTTGTAGACTTATTTTAGGACAAACGACACTAGAGATTCATTATCTCAGATAGAGAATCGACTGTTTTCAGCATCGTCGTTAACTGAAATGTGTCTTCGACTGAGATACATTTACTTATTAGTGCACCTTATTCCTTGTTAAGTTCATTGCATTGATCATCTTCAGCGTTTACTGCGCCTCTTTGTGGTGAGAAAGAAACAACTACACTAATTTACCAATTGTAACTTACTGCTTATTCCAGGCCGCAAAGTTCAGTATTGAAGACGAAAAGCTGATATTGAAAGATTTGAACGGGTTATACTGCAACTCTACTGATGTTTCTTACAGACGGGTTAAATGTGCAAATTTTCAAACCAAAAAGCAATCAGGAAGCATCGAAGTTTAAAACCAGTTCGGTTGCTATCATCGAATCATCAGCATTGTCGGATTATGACTTCCTCGACACAATATATCAAGGTTTGTTTCGAGTCAGGAAGAGAACAAGAAGTCATCATTGGGAAAACTCAAAAGTTGCGTTATCGGGTTACGCTTTATGGTCGGTGACTTCGACGGTCTCTGTATGTTAACTGTAAAGGTATCTGATGACTGTGCAGTCGTTTGTTGAACTGATTTTGATAAGTGTTCCACAACGCTGGTTCCAAGCTGGCGCTCAGTCCTAACGCCGCGAGATCCTTCTCATCCACGTTGGTATCCATAGCTTATATGTGATTTGGTAAACTGAAACGTCGATTGCTTGACCACGTATATGGGACTTCGGAACTCTCCCTATCTCACTCTTGACTTCTCTGCAAAGAACAGTCGGAAACACGTAACCTCAAGCTTTGTTCAGCTGATCAACCCACGTAATCCCTATCGAATGACAGCCGTGAAATTACCGTTTTCAAGGAACTGCACACAATTAGTTCCGTCCTGTCAAACAGTGTGTTCACTAGTCCTCATGTAACAATAATTCACCTGAATGAATTCGGAGGGAAAAAATTAATAAAGTATAGGATGTTTTGTGCAAGGACAAATCGTTTGATTTCCATCACTTATTACAACAAAAATACTACAAGCTTATCATGGTGGCCCGACGGAGCAACAACAGAAATGAAGACAGTACATTTGTTAGTAGCAAATCATTGACGTTCCAGACGTAGTGACATGATGGTGTAACTGCTACCAATATTACTACAGATATGGAAGTCACAGAAAGTACGGGTCAAATTTGGAAACACCATTTGTGAAGATATAGTTTACACGTCGATATCATGGAGAGAGATGTGTTCAGTAGAGGATAACCTGAACTGATGATGATAAAGCATGCAGTTGTGGAACCGGGTGCGGTTGTCTAACAGCAGTACAATCCGTCTTCTACTTACAGTCACCTGTAACCTAGATCGTTTTAGCGAAGTAATGAAAATCTCACTGTTCATCCAAACATCCCTGGTAGATGTGTGGTCAACCTCAAAACAACTGGAATTGCGGACATATCTAATTACCAAGGGGTAAACGCTTCACGTCCTATGCTGCGATTAACTCAATCCGCGCGTAGTTGGCACCGTCATACTCATAAGCATCATCATAGACAGCAATACATCAGTGGTTCACACTAA
>QNGE01003388.1:66341-85217 GCA_008508345.1 Paragonimus westermani | reverse complement strand
TATAATTTTCTGAGGCACTGGGCACCAAGATAGCGTCATTCCTTAGTGCAAAAATCATGGGTTCTGTTCGTAATACTAGTGTTTGCCCGAAACCGTGTGATTTTACTTAGCGGTACAATTAAGGCTCCTATCAGAAGTCTAAACTCGTCTACTTAGTATGCCCTTTCTTCGTGAGTGTTTCCGGTAAACACTGTAAAACTGCTGTCAGTCGACCGGCTAGCATTCGATACGTAAACGGACGGAGTTAATGCAATAGCTGTAAGTCTTTTGATGTTAATAGCTCAATCTACCTTACCGTGCAATGGATACTTGGCAGAGAGACGCGATCCACCAGATATACATCAACGAGGGCTCTGACATAGGTGACAGCGTACGCACGTATTACTGTTGTAGCCTGTGGCTATTGCAAGGAAGCAGACGGCCACTGCAGCAGTTTCAGTCTTGCCAGTGGGAGGTGCTGGAGGACCAGTTATATGCATATAAACAGAAGCGCCACTCAACGTTTGCATGTCCATGGGTGACAGTGTATCTTTTATTTTTGACAACCTATGCGCAATCGGCTCAAGTACGAATGATGTTTTCCTCCATGGCCGAACGTGCATGTTTGAAGCACGTCTGGTCCAGACCCATAAGTCAAGGTGGGTACCGACTTGATGTCGGTCGAGTGAGCGGAGTTCAGATCCGACTCTACGAATGAAATCAAGAGTTCAATGGTAACACCACAGAAAAATATTCAATTACGCTATAGGCAAGGTTGCCATACAATTGAAAAAATGTTTAACAGACTTTTAGACTTAGTTCAACGTCAGATCCTTTTTCAAACTTTGCTTCTCTAAGAACTACATTTTTAAAATTGTAGCTGATAATACAAATAGAAACAAAAATTAGTGAATGGTGTTCTGTCAATCAGTTCATGTTATGATTTGGACCGGGAAGACGGTCATTGTTTCGAATCTTCTCCATAATCCCAGAAAAGCATACCCTTTATTGAGTCACATTTAAACTATCCGTGCACAGGTTTGTATTTCACATACACATTTATGCACAAGTACTCAGTCATTTGTAATAAAATACCTCATAGAACAGCTCCATCGATCAGAGTATTCCATCTTTATCAACTGTTTCGGTATATTTTCCTGTTACGACCAGTGACAGTCAGCTTTATAAGATTACAAAGCATCGTATCAACATTGCGCAGAAACATCTCTTTGTACCTAACACAACCGCCTTACAATCGCTTATTCTACTTTCGTTTCTTCCTACGAAAATTTATTAAACCGTTTGATAGCTTTGTGTTTTACAATACACCTATTTCAATTTTGCATCTTTTTTAATAAGCAAACATGTAAGAATTCGACGATAATCACCGACTGGAAGCGAGTGTTACCCACTCAGTTATCACAATATACCTCAAAAATGTTTGCTACCGTAGTGAGAGTTATTAATTAGCACGAGTGGTCAATATTCTTTGAGGGTTTGTGCAAAACACTACCTATTGCGTCATTCAATGTGATCTAAGTTATCACTGTACATTTTTAAGTTTATCATGTAAAACAGTGTGACCAATCGGTTCTGGACATTCTGCGCACTCCACTCACTAATGCGTAATCAGCGATTCCGGTAATACTGAATCGGATAGCCGAGTTAATGAAACTAATATTCGAGCTTGGTAAACGTCGGTAAAAGCGACCAAAATTGTTGGAATTTGGGCTTCAGATTTGAAATTTCTTCAGAGCTGCCCACGGGCGGTAAATCTTCAAGTTGTCTAAGTTTGCAACGTTATCAAAATTGTAGTCGAATGAATGCTTCAAAAGGCTCAAAAACCTCTTGCTGTAATAATAATTTTGCTTCAATATCTCATAACCTATAAGTCTGGAATGCATGTGATCCCACTGCATTGCAGGTTGGCCTTGACCGTATCAGGTGCTGGTCAGATAACTGGTGTCTGTCTCTAAACGACAGCAAATGTGCGCATGTCGCCCGTAGGAGACGCCGAGAACCCATTCCTCATATATGGTGCACAACTTATAACAAATATTCTGAAAGTTCACCTTAGAAAGGATCTGGGGATTAGGCTGCCGTTTGGTTTGTTCCTCTCTTCCCACCACAAGACGACCTTCAAAAAAGAGGGTTTTGATGCTGCATGGTTGGTAAAAGGAGCCTTTCCCCCATGGAAAAGCATGCCTTTCAAACGTCTCATGGGGTCTATGTAAGACCACTGTTGAGTATGCTAAGCCACTGACCATTTTGGTGGTCACTCGCTAGACACGTTCAATGGAGAGGATGTCATACTTCAAACCGGTTTAGACGACTTGAGTAGCATACTCGAACAGCGACCATATGTGGACTTCGTGAAGCGTGTGGAAGATGTGTCTATCTATGCGGATAAAGGCGCGCTTTTATCATCTCAAGAGTCAGAAGGCCCCTGTAGATTTCAGACTGGTGATGGCGGTCAGTTAAGAAGACAAGTAGCATATTGCCGACACGCGAAGTTGACGTGAGAGTTAGCGACTAGCAAGATGAAACGTTAGTGCGGTGAAACAACAGGCGAGTATGTAGCCACGTCTGATGCATCCACGCTCAGTGTCAAGGGAGCAGACGGATGATGATGCAACAACGTTGCTATATTGGCGATAGCCCTTGTTAAATTAATGAAGGACATTTTTGCGGCTGTTGGAGATAAGAATGAGCGTGCAATATATCTGGGTATATCGGTGAGCAGTCGCATTAGGCGGGCACGATCAGGGATGAAACGGCGGTGAAAAATTTACTAAACCATCGAAAGGACGAAGTTGTTGTTACAATGTGGTCTACGGGTAGTCCACTATTGCCCGCACTTTGTCAGGGAGAGGTTCAATCCTGCTCGTGGATATACTTTGACCTGGGAAGGTTACGCGGGGTGTCCCGAACGAGCATTTAGCTAGGTGTATGGTCACCCTCTGATGCGACAAACGGGTGAATAATGAACTCAATTGCACGCACTGTTCTTGTGATGAGGAAGTCACCAGTGTATCATTTAAGTATGGATGAACACCGTCCAGTCCAAGACAGGCGTGGTGAATAGAACTTTGGGGAGTCTGAGCGGCGCTACTCAGACCAAACGGCATGCGTGAAATTCGAAAAGTCCCAACGGTGTTATGACTGCTGTCTTTGTGTCGTCTTCGGGGACTATTGGAATCTGTTTATAAGCGCGCGCTAGGTCGAGTTCGGTGAATATTTGTTTCCCCGACAGGTTTGCTGTCAAGTCCTGCATGTGAGGAATTGGACACTTATCGAGGTTGGTTAGGTTGTCCAATGCTCAATGGGCGCCACATGGGCGCCAGTCGTTATTAAACTTTTCAGGTACCATGTGCAATAACGAAGCTCATGGACTATTGAACGGACGGATAATGCCGAGTTGAAGCACATGGCCAAACTCGGCTCGGGCAATTTTGAGCTGATCGGGAGATAGGCGGCGTGGACGACTTTAAACTGGCGGCCCTCGCGTGACAGTGTGATGCGCGACGTCGGTTGTCACGACCGGTAGTTCGTTAACGGGGCGTATCAGTTGAGGGAATTCAGATAAAAATTTCCCGTAAGGCTCGCTAACTACTACAATGGTTAGCATAGGGTAGTTCACAATCGCGTGCGACGGCTTGCTCAGGACATTCAGTTTTGCCAATGTATCGATCAAACGTGATCGACGGGCGTCGACCAGTAGCTTTAAGTGTCAAAGGATGCCGATGTCTACGATAAGACCGGGTATACAGGCTACAGGAGAAGCCCAGTGAAAATTGCGTCTAAGACCAACGTTTAGATTCAACAACCGACGTCCGAAGGTTATAATGTGCGTATCGTCTGCAGTTCGGAGGCCAGTGCCAGATTCTGATCGCGCATCCGTTACTGAAAGCGGGATTGTACTAACCTTTGCTCTCGTGTCGACTGAAAGCAGCACTTTGGAGGTCAAATTATTCAGGAAGAAAAGGCGACTGCTGTTTGACTGGTTTGTGACTGCCGTCGCTAGAACACGTTGACCCGCTGGTTCAAACGTTTGTTAGCACGACGGCTACATGGCGATCGACATCGTCTAGCATTCCCACCATAAGTATCATAATACCAACAAGCACTGCCAGTTTTTAGTCCGAGCGGTGATCGGGCACACGTTGGATGAATTATAGACGGTGACCTAGTACGTTGAATGGTGGCGCGAAGATCCTCCAGTTCACACCGCAACCGAGCCATCTCGGCGTTTGTTTTTCAATGGTCGCGTTCACGGCGTTCTAATGTATTGTGCGGGTTTGCTATTTTGGCGTTCTTCCTGGTCAACAAATCATTCACAGGACTGTTGGGGTTAACTGCCTGTCCAACTAATGTTGGCTGCCCCACGCCTCGGAGGCCCTCATGTATTGCGTCGACTGAAACCGCTAGGTTGCTCAACGGACGTGAGGGTAACGCGCATAATAGCCCCTACGTATACTCAGGCATCCTTTGTATCCACAACTCATGCAAAAGCGACTCTGGCAACTGTGGTTTACCTGTCACATGTCGCATTCCTCGAAGAAAAACCGACGGTCTCTTATCCTCCAGTTTTAGCCGTTGAAACGGTTGTTCCAAAAGCATATTGTCGAACGTCCATGGTTCTTTAAGAACCGTTCGTTTAGCTGATTAATAACAATCGGTTACCGAGCCTTGTAAGTTATCACTAACTAGGTTCAACGTATCTTGGGTAAGGCGCGGTATAGGCTGTGAGAAGCTGACCGAGTCATTTGTTAGGCGCCAGTTGTCAAACTCTATTTCCAACACAGCAAACCACAGCTCTGGATGGAGATCCCCAAAAGCGTGAAGAGCTGACGTGATCAACGGTATGGATGACGAGAATTCGGACTTGACCTCTTTAGTGTCTATATCGACCGACTGGATGGAGACGCATACATAAATTTATACATATATATAGGCACCATATATACGCTAAACGTACTCAAAAAGTGATATGACGTTGAAGAACTGAACTCAGGTACACACGGATATATTTCAAAAACTGGCGCAGCAGTTCATAAAGTTCAATCGGGCTGCGGTCGGCCGGTTTCCGATAACGCAACGAGTAGACAAAGAGCATATTGTCGACACGCGAAATCGACGTGGGAGCGAGCAAACAGCGAGATGAAACATTAGCACAGTGAAACCACAAGCGAGTATGAAGCAAAGCCGAACATTCGAGTAGGCAAGCGACCTGCCGATAACCATACTCGTTCAACCAAACATTTAAGTGCACACAAGATTAGGGAACGTGAATTTAACAGTTAGCAATGAAATATTGGGTCTGTACACCCCACAGAAAATGAAGAGAGACGAAGTCACCAACAGGCTTTTACTCTGGAAGCTGTTTCACATCGATTCAGCGATTGATACACGAATGCGATGCAGAGGTCCAAGGTTCCCGGATATAATCTGTTCTCCCTGCTCAGTGTCAGCAGGCGTCTGTTGAGCTGAAAGGCAAGAATTGAAACCAGGGTGTAGCACTGCTCTTGGGGATTACAGTGAAATTCAAGAACAAAGTAGGATTACTCGCATAATGCAATTTTAGGTAAATGAGTATCAAACAAAGCTCCAAAACGATCCGTAGAAGCGCTTCTGACGACCTCAGAAGGAAGGCTGTTCCAATAGTTAATAACTCTGTAAGAAAAGAACTGCTGCCTAAGCAAAGTCCGAGGACGAAACTTGAAAATCTTCCTATTATGTCCACGCCAGCCGTCACCATTCGCTACAGTGAAGAACTGTTCTACGAGACCTGAATCATCGCGGAGTCTTCGTAATTCAAATGGGCACAGGTGAAGAATTTCAAGTCGAACCCCTAAGTAACATTACTCAGGCCCGTGACCACCTTGGTAGCCGCGCGCTGGACACGCTCAACAGCTAATATGTCTTTCTCCATGCCGGAATACACGACCTGATTGGCATGCGCGAGGAGCAGTCTTATATAAACCCCTATAGCTTTTGAAAAGTTCTCTTGTCCATGCGGGGGAAGTACGGCTGATCATCATTAGAGCGGCAGCTTTCTTTGTTGCCACCATCTCAAGGTGTTACGTGAAGGACAATTCAGATGAAAACCAGATGTTCGGATCGATATTCAGATCAATTCTCATGGTATCCACTGCGATTGACGCACTATGAGTCATAAAGGCATTGCCAGAGCCGCAACCAAGTAACACATGAGCACATTTATTGTCATCTGGTGCAAGACTCCAATCGTCCGACCAGCGCTTGACCATGTCAAGATCAATCTGCACTGCACTGGTGTCGGTAGCATTCCAGATTTTCAGGTCGTCTGCATTTAGGAGGGCGTTTCTGGAAATATTGTTCGGAAAGTCTTCAATGTAAACGAGGAATAACAAAGGATCTAGCACTGACCCATGGGGAACTCTTGCAGAAGTCAAACAGGGAGACGTAAGGTGTGATCCAGTCTTGACTACAAACGTTCTATTATTAAGACGAAAGGCAATTCAGCGAAGGACATCTCTTTGAATACCGTGGGCTTCCAGTTTGTGCTTCAAGGGGGCGTGTGGGACACGGTCAAAAGCCTTGGCGAAATCAAAGAAGATAGCATTCGAGATAAGGTCATTATCTTTGGCCTTCGTCAGACTATCCATGAAAATAAGCATGTTTGTTGTGCGTTACCGATTAGGAAGGGAGCCATGCTGCGTGGAAGAAAACAGATTATTCGGTAAGAAATGATTGAGTATGGCACGCTTTAGTAGGCGCTTCATTATTTTGCACGGGATGCTAGTGAGGCTGATTGGCCAATAATTAGCCGGAGAGTGCCGGTTATCCACCCAAAATATGCGTGTTACCGTCGCCACTCTCCATGCGCTAGGGAGAATGCCAGTCTGGGGTGTTTGCTTAAACAGCTTACGAAAGGGTTCAGCCAGACTAGCAGCTGCTTTTTTGAGTATTCTGGGATGGATCATGTCAGCACCCATTGCACTGTATGGATTAACCTTGAGTGAAAGGTCTTCAACATCTAGCACAGAAAACTCAGCTGTCACGATTGGTTGCCTGAACTTCTGCAGCGGTGGGACAGGATGCCAGCTCGAGGCTGCGACGTTGTAGACTGCAGAATAGTAGTCCCTGAATAACTCAACCACAACTAGGGAGTCAGATGAAGTCTCCCCGTCGGGCGGTCGTAAAGAAGCTGAAGGTTGGTTCTCTCCTAACCGTCGCAAACGCTTGAATAAGAAGTTTTTGTTTCTGCAGGCTCTGAGGAGAATCTTCTCTTGTATGAGTTTGGTATGTTCGCGGATTTCCCGCCTACACCTGTTTCGGACAATGTGGAACACGCTCAGGTCCTCTGAGTTTCCTGTAAGCTTATGCTTTGCGAATAAACGGGAACGCTTATCGAGAAGACGATGTATCCTGCATAGAAGGGTCGATGTGAGAAAGTGCACAGTTTGCGTGGTATAAATAAGTCCTCCGTTTTCTGAATTGCGTTTTGAGACGCACGATAATCCTGGTCCACGGAGTCAAAGTCAAGAAGTAAACCTAGGTAGGTTCGCAGGCCGTTAAAATCTGCCTGATTAAAGTTTCGAGCTGTGGACCTTATTGCTGGTAGTTGTAACTAGTAACAGATAAGGTCAAAGGTCAGCAGATAGTGATCACTGTGTCCAAATGGCGGCTTGATGATCACTGTCTACCAGGTAGCCCTCGTTAGTAATGACTACGCCGAGCAGAGAGGGAATCTGGCCCAAACGATGCCGCTTCAGCGCGCTGACGTGTTGTGTCCACGCCTTCCGCCATATCAGCGTTAATAAGGAAGTCGAGAATCCGCTTCCACATTCCTGGTGAGAAACTGATGCCCAGTTCATCTTGGGTGCATTAAAGTCACCCACAGATGAGTAAAGCGTTGTAGACCTAGGAATTTTTCCAGGCTCACCGGAAGGGTGCCGTCGTCGGATGGATGAGAACGACAAATAACCCCCACTAGGAGTGAACCTTGGCCACACAGTGTTAGTCGAACCAACACAGCGTTAAATTTACAAGACCAAAAGCCACCGATAACAGTGGGTGTCGGGAGACACTGCTGAGGGAAAATCGCAGAGCCCCTCATTCTCCCACGGGCAGAGTCAGCCCGGTGAGCTGAATAGCCCGGGACACTGTTCACTGTCACCAATGTCGCTCGTAAGCCAGGCCTCCATAAAAGCCTACATGTGGGGTTGTGTGCCACCAATTAAATATCTGATTTCCGGTAATTCATTGAACAGTCTCAGACAGCGTACACACATGCACTTGAAAGCTACATCCTGATTGGATTTCGCGAGGAAAGAGAAAGAAGTGTCTGATGAAGAGCCTAGGAAAGGAGGCCTAGAATTGAGGAGGGTGGTGTGGCTGGACTCCGTCTGTTCTTCTGAGTCGTTATGGCGGCCCTCCTTCGAGGCTCTGGGCGCCATATGACCGCCTGTGCGTAGGTCAGCGACACTACAGGGCGCTAGAGCAGCATTCTTGGCGTCGCAACCGGCGACCCGTGCGCCCATATCGAATTTGCTGCTCGGGAGGGTGTTTGGAAGTTTTCACCCACGGCAAAGTTTACTTCTTCGTCTCTTGGGTGTGGGATTTGGAAGACGGCAATGCGCGTGATATTATGGGGCTACCGATAAAAATACATATTAGGGTGGACCAACTTAATGCTTTCTGAGTCTCAGAAGCTGGCCCAGTCAGGCTGCTCCCGTTCCGAACTCTTGGGAGGAAGAGTTTTCTGCCGGGTAGTAAGGTGGGTTTTGGGGTGGGTAACTCTGAAGACGGTTTTACGCGCTGTCGGCACCATCAGTGTTCGTGCCTGTGATTGGGGCCTCGATCGTTGGAACGACCATGCACACCGTCTTCGTCTCCTACATCAGGCACAGGGGTCTGAGGGGATACATCGAGGGCAGAAAATACAAATTAAGTCCCCAGTTGTAGCTTCTGGTCTGCCATGAGTCGTGGCTTAATCTCAGTCCGCTGTTCGCGGCTCCACCTCTCTTACCGAGAGCGGTCGAGAGATACTCCATTCAGGTGGGCGTTGAGGACTTCAGAACAACTGTTTTCCCCACCACTGTCTCGGGGCTGTGCGAGGCTGGCAAGGTTATCAAACGGCCAAGTGACGTTTTGGTTGTCTTGGCATGCAGCCTGCTCGCGAGTACCAGGTTTGTCATGTTCGAGGAGAATGAAGTCGCTCGGACTGATCCAGCTAGATCGGTTGGAGGAGAGGTTGCAAGAAAGCGGCCTCATAACCCGATTCTCTCTCTACTGAGTGCTTTTTCTTTCAATCATATCGCCCCTTCTAGATGTGCAGTTGACAGGGCAACGGCTTTCTTAATGATTCCAACAACAGATAGGGCAAGGGCTATATGCTCATTCAGAGACTGTAGTTCCACATTCATCCCGGACAGAGTCGGTTGGTACTGATGTATATTACTCCCCATGGAATGAAAAGGAGACACAGAGCTAAGAATAGTCCCGCATTGACAACCGCAAGTTTTCTGCGTCACTCTACTTGTGGTGCGTGTGAGAACAGCCAGGGGTGGAGCGGCGCTTTGGCTTTCGTAGAACCTGCAACTCATTCAGTTATAATTAACAGATGGAGAAGCTAGCTGTTTTTACCGGTGTTCGTTGAGTCCAGTACATTTGAAGTGATACCACTTCCGACAATGGTGACACTGCATGCCGTTTTGTGCGAACATTTCACACCAATACCGGCCGCAGACGCTTGTTGCCACAGACAGTGTCTGCTAAGTCCCAGCACCGCTAGATCTGTCACGGGTCATTGTCGACAGGGATGAGTAATATGCGAAATAGCACGGCCGGTTTTCAGTGATTGGAAAATTACGAAACATACGATGAAGCTTAAACAATATCCAATATTATAGGGCGCAAATAATTCAATAAATAACGACCTGTTATGTTTTTCGACAAAAAATAACAGTAGTCTTATGCAATTTTTGATACAAACAGCGCCAGTGAGACAGAAATATAAATAGACGGCAACAGCGAGAAAATTTGAATCAAATCTCGAGATACCCGCGGGAAAGCGTTATCAAGAAATTAATTGATCCAGTGGAGAACCTCTCAGCAGCGCTTCAGGTGAACTCATGACTGCCGGACATCGAATTGAACAAACTTACTCGATTCGGGCGATTTTTGCTCCAGCGTCGATCCCGTGTGAATATCTCTGAAATCACTTCACGGGATTTATATAAGACTGCTCCTCGCGCATGCCAATCAGGTCGTGTATTCCGGCATGGAGAAAGACATATTAGCTGTTGAGCGTGTCCAGCGCGCGGCTACCAAGGTGGTCACGGGCCTGAGTAATGTTACTTAGGGGTTCGACTTGAAATTCTTCACCTGTGCCCATTTGAATTACGAAGACTCCGCGATGATTCAGGTCTCGTAGAACAGTTCTTCACTGTAGCGAATGGTGACGGCTGGCGTGGACATAATAGGAAGATTTTCAAGTTTCGTCCTCGGACTTTGCTTAGGCAGCAGTTCTTTTCTTACAGAGTTATTAACTATTGGAACAGCCTTCCTTCTGAGGTCGTCAGAAGCGCTTCTACGGATCGTTTTGGAGCTTTGTTTGATACTCATTTACCTAAAATTGCATTATGCGAGTAATCCTACTTTGTTCTTGAATTTCACTGTAATCCCCAAGAGCAGTGCTACACCCTGGTTTCAATTCTTGCCTTTCAGCTCAACAGACGCCTGCTGACACTGAGCAGGGAGAACAGATTATATCCGGGAACCATGGACCTCTGCATCGCATTCGTGTATCAATCGCTGAATCGCTGCACCTGTTCAGCGCCTTCGCGTCGACCCTCCTCAACTCATACTCGTCCACGATCAAAGTTCTCGTTGAGTATCGCCTAGAAGGGGGTCAATAACTAGTCAGAATCTCCTCTGGATCCGCAAAATTCCGTGATCCTTTGTTATGGCCTTGGACATAGTCCTAGTTCTTGGTCACGTCTAGCCAATCAAATAGCTGTGTTCTAGTAACCTGCGCTCCTAGTGTCCGCTGTTCGGGTGGTGCGGTTACCGTCATGCCGATGATTAAGAGAACCGTAAAGGAGAAGATGAGTCTCCCTCTCTTTGATGACAACGATAATGTTCCAGAATTCAATACATCTGATTTGGAAAGCGAACTTAAAGATTTATTGGGTGGAGAGGGAGTGGGGAGTGATGGTGACGTGAGTGTTAATTTCCCATTTGTTCTTTGGTAAATCCAGAGCTGTTTTTATTTTTCAAGTTTATATGTGTACGGTAAGTTCTGACCCCTCGAAGTTTGTTTTCTCGTCGGCCGGTGTGCTGCTGCGTCCACTATTTCTTTTTTGCAAGGTGTACGTTTAACTCATGATGCATATTCGGGTTTATAAGTAATTCGTTGATTATCATGCTGATTTAGGGCTGAGGGCCCATGCTCTCCACGTGGCTTCAGTCTCAATCCAGTGTAATGAAGCCGCCAATTCAAGTATGAATACCGGTGCACCGGTTTTTCTAAATCTTCTGATTTTGTAGCAAGCCTTGAATAACATCCCGGTCAGCGCTTCAACTTGTCTGTCTGCTCAAATACTGCAAGCGGTGGTTTTTCTTATGACCATCCGTTTACTGTATAGAAACTACTTCAACTGTCTTAAATTAAGGTTAGAGCCCTGGTCCGAGTGTGTTGGAACTGACCCAACAAAATAAAACCCACTCAGTGATCACTATCGACAATCGATCGACAATGAAAAACCAAGGCACACGCGTTGATCCCCGTGTATTGTTATCGACCCTGGAAAATAGGGTGTACAGAGAGATACGTCAAGCCAGCGAGGCACGGAGCGAGTTGTGTATTTAGCCCCGGGCCGGCTGTTACAAAATGGGTACCTTGATTAAAAAAAGCAGGTGCAAAACCAAAATCATCGATAAGATACAGATGAGTGCGACTATCAAAATATTTATTTTAGTCGCTACAAGTACATATATGGCATTTCGAACAACGACAGTGATTGACAATTATTTGATCTCCGCGGAGGACGTCATATGGAAGTTATCAAAGGGACAGGAATCTGTGATATTCGTGTATCATAGCGAAGAGATATTTTTATGGATGGTGGAATTAATATTGTTTTGCAAGCGGTTGGGATGTTTTGATGTTTTGTCTGTCAGGTGATGAATCAAATTGGGGTTTAATTCCTGCACAAACTGAATGGCGCAAGATTGTTAAGTTCACTTGTTCGAAAGCGAATGCATTGCTGAAGGGTAGTTTGGAAGATGTTAGTTCAGAAGAGAGTCACTCGCGAAACACTCGGACTTCCGCTGTGTTGGAGCCGGCGGCGGAAACGGCATACGGATGGTCGATTTTTAGAAAGTACAAAATAAGGCATCTGTATGGCTGCAGGATAACAAGAGGCAGTGTTCTATGATGGTCATTGCGTTTGACGAGGCATAGTAATGGCTACGAGACACTGCATCGGCTGCATGATTATGACCCCGCCTCTTTCGAGATTCAACGTTGTAGCTGCCGGATAAACTTCCGATTTTCCGTTATTCCGTTTCACCATTTTCTATTTCATCTGCACAGTGCACTTCAGAAAAAGGCGACAAACTTCTGATCAGTAACCAGTCGAAAATGACTGTCTAGCAAGTAGTGTCCTTATTATCAAATGGCTTCAACTATAGCGTATATGCTTTTCCACAGTCAAATGCAGTTGTTTACTTTGTTAGAAAGTTCTGTTGAGAAAGACGCTTGGCATTCCGTTTCGAATAGGGGTGGCCGCTATTACACAGTCGATAGTGTCTGTCTCGTCTATCGGGTGAACGGCAGGATCGGTCTTCATGATGATGGACTTCTGCAGCTTTTTTATAGTCTCAAAACAAGTCAAGACGTTTTGGCAAAGAACATTTTTCGATTTTTGCGATTTTTATCCGTTAGGGTCTATGGGAAATAAGCAAACAGCTCAAGGACGCGTTGCTGGTACTTCAGGCGTTTAATTTTCTTTATTGATCTAACACTTGTGTTCGTTAAAGGTAATTAGATTCTGTGGTTGTTGAGAATAATGATGGGGTTAGTAGCTATGTTGGATGGTTTTAATTTTTGGCTGTCCATGGGACTTCGTACAAGGATTACAAATGTTTCAATCTCGAATAAGATAACACCACCAGCATGTGAGAGTTTGAGCGCGTGGGACTGAGTGTGGCAATGAATGAAGATCGATGGCCGTCTGCGTGTATGTACGCTGGTAGAGTGATCTTTCAACCTGAAGTCAGAATGGTTGCACCTGATCTTCGAAATGTTGACGTTACATCTGCTTGGTTGCTTATTGTTTTCTTAATTTTTAACCGAGTCAGCTTTGGCTTCCTTTGTACTTCTGTATAGCTAGTTGTCTGTCGTTGATCTCTGGCCATAGTATCGACATGTTCATGTTTACTTGTTCGGTTGTGCGTTTGTGTCTTCGCAGGTCTCTTCCTCAGATTGATCCGCAGATTTTGTCTACTTCAGTATGTTTGCTCATCGAACTGGCTAACGGAATTCTCTTTCGTGTTTGGTGCACAGCAAAGATTGTCGCGGCGTCTACGTTGAAGATGTGTTCAATGTGATCCTCGTGGAAGGAGATAGTCGAAATTTGGTCGTATTTCTTGAAGACTAATTCGTGTTTTTGCAGTTAGTTAGGTAACTGTTGTCGGGTTTAGCCGACGTACTTCACTATTAGGTGACTTGGCCAGGTTCTGATGGTGATTTTTCTTATACCGTTCACATACTGTGCTGCGATGGGCATGATCGAAGGTCGCCATCGGTTGTTCCTTTCAGTGATATTGTCAGTTACTTGTAGGAAAACTGCAAGGCGGTCGGTTACTCCGAAGGTGGTACGACACACTTGCAAGTTTCCAAACGTATCGAAAGCAGTGTACTTCTTACCTTCTCTACTGGGCGCTTGGTAGCATGCGCTCCGCAAATAGTGCGCTATAATTAGCATGATTGGACATTTCTGCGGTCGTCGTCGAACCTTGATAACGGATTAGTGCCCGGATAAGTGTATAACTTGATTGTAGTTAGCAGTTTTCCTCTTTTTATGCCTGCCGTTTGTAGGAAGTAGTAGTTGGGCACGCCACCCAGCTATTTAATCCTTCAGAGGTTTTTGAACTTCCGTTCGTTCGGTGAGTACCGCCGACATTTTGTTGCAATCTGCTTACAGTTGGGTGAGATTTTATAGCACAGAGGACGCTTTGGCCTGAGCAGCCAAGAGGTCACAGTGCAAACGGAGGGTTTGAACTATGGATAGGTATTACTTTCAGTCAATCTGGTGAAGTTTCCTTACAAAACGGAGGGGACAGGTAGTTTAAATCAAGGGTGGCGATGGCTCTTATAGTGCATGCTGGCCGAACAGCGGTCTTGGGTGCGTGTCGACAGGCGGGCAGTGCCCGCGTTGATGTTACGGAATGATTTCACTTCAAATGTATGCCTTCTCACAACCTCGGCAGAGATGTGGCTTTCAGAATTTTCACTTCACAAGTGCGTGCATTAACGTGTCATTTACCTTGAGATCCACAGGCATCTAGGCGCCGCTACAACGGTCGTCAAAAGTAGTGATGAATTCGTCAATGATGTTTTCTGTTTTAAGTGCGTCTTACGTCGAAAGACTTCCTACAAATGATCCATCTTTATGCAACACTTACAGACCGAATCCTTTGCTGGACATTAAATTCGAGGTTTCTGTCATTGCCGCAAAATGCCACTCGCTTCTCATGGCAGCCGACATTTTATTCTCAAAGGTGAATGAGCAGAATCACGCAGCCGCGTGACTCCTTCAGTGGACGCTGTAAAATTTGAAGAGCCAGCATAGTGTGTATGAGATCGCTTCTTAGCTATTCTTAAGTTGCAGACTTTCGCTTAGGTGGTTTCAGTGTCAAAATGTTTGTTCTAGGAGTTGTTGACTTACATTGTCACACTGCACTGGTAAAGAAGTCTCTGATAGCGGCTTCATGATATTCTTTGGCACAGTCAGGTTTTAACTTGCGGTGTTCCGTTAATAATGTCAGTTTCTGAATGTATTCTTCGTGAGACTTCCCGGTCCCTTGATTATAAGTTACTGGGGGATGGCGGAAGAAGGTTTCGATTCAAGGTTTTCATGTAGATTATCCCGAAGGCTGACCAAAAGATCACACGGACCGTGAACACTACCTAGTCAAACAGTCGGAAGAGATAGAACGAACCTTTTTATTTGGGAATAGCAGAAAACTGTTTTCCCTGATCCGCGGTTGTACTGACCGTCGAGTCGGTGTGAGGACATATGTGGAAAAGTTGGTTCACTGTTCACTAGCCAGTAGCACTGACTTGACAGATAGGCTGAACATGTTGAGGATCATTTCGGCTGGCCTCAACCGGATCATGTAGTCGACAGAACCCGAATGGTCAGTTATTGCCTTTCAGACGGCCCTCCGTCGGAAGCGTAAGTAGCTCTGGGGCGTAACTTGCTGCAGGCTTCTGGATCGGATGTTTTCTATGCTTTCCTTTCCTTAGATGACGTCACACCTGACAAAACTCCTCCGAACGATTCGGGAGACTGAAGGGGTACCTCATCATCATCATCATAGACAGCATTACATCAGTGGTTCACACTAATGCTTAACTGCCACACAACCATGAAGAGAAAGCAAACCCTATATAGAAAGAGAGAAGGAAAAAGAAGGGGACGGGAAGGGACCTAACTACTGAAAATGACTACGTCCATATTCAAACATTCAGCATCAAGGTGCCTACACCTTGCAAACAACACAACCGAGCTGCAAGTGAGAGTAAGGCGTCATCAGCGAGACAGCTTCCTTACGGCTTTCACTACCACGCGTCATTAAATGCACTCACTTCACAGACAGCTCGGACAAACAACGACAACATTCACGCCACTGAGCTCGATTAGCTGAATGTTGATTATCAACAGTAATTCCCGTTTTTAAAAAGGGGACCCGAAGTCTATATGACAATCACTGAGGCATCCGCCTAGTGTTTTTTGCTTCCAAGTCACTCTCTGGCCTTACATGATGTTAGCTCAGAGAAAGCCAGATATATAAATAACAGACAGGATTCTGGTCAGTTCATAGGTGCATTGATCACATTTTTACCTTGCGGGGGATCTTGAAGCATCGACACTTTCGCAAACAGCTGACAGTCGTGGTGTTTTTAGACCTAAATGCTGCTTCCGATCCGGTTGCTCGTCACTTGTAGTAGTGTTCTTCAAGGGTATCTGATTTTCCCTCTATCGGTTTTGTCATGGACGACATTCTGGAAGGTGCACTTGAATCCAGTGAATTTGACGCTAGATTGATGGTCATGATGTATGCGGGTGACATTGTCTTAGTTAACCCCTCTGGCGAAGAGATACAGGTCACTCTGAGCGAAGTGAGTGATTGGGACTGTCTGTAGAAAGTGCACTGTTGTAAACAATGATATTCGGCAGTGCAAAACAACGATTTCGCATCAGAAGCAAAAGAGTGATCGGCCCGTATGAAAGGCTTTATCAGTCCAACAACCAAATTGGAAAGCTTAAATAGATTACTTACTCAAGGATGAAACAAATACCACAAAATAATATTCTCTCCCACCAAAAAATGTAAGTAAACAATAGGTGGTAGATCACAGGGAAATAATGGAACATGTGTACAGTGACCAGAGGAACAATATTCGGTAATGAGCGTCACTGCGAAATAGATTTATGCGTCTCAGACTGTATAGTTGAGTACGCTGCTGTTTGATTAACGCTCCAAGACCACATGAGTGATCGTTAAAGGGGGAAGGAATCAAGAGATGCTCCAGTGCTGTGTATGACAAATGAGGAAATTCCGGTATGATGTTTCGGTATAGGGACGCGATTAGAGGGTGCAGATGTGGTATCTTCGGTCGGAAGTTCCGATAACCCTTGCGAGGGCGTCTCAGGCATGACTTCTTCTTTGGGGGCCAGTTGGTGAACAGAAATTGTTTCCTCCCTGCCATTAGGAAAGCGGATGTACGATTACTGTGGATTGCACTGAAGTGATTCAACTTCCTCCACAGGTAGATCATAATTAGACTGTCTGACATTGTTTTTAAACACCGGTCCAGCTTTGGTGGACTACATCGAGATAGTTGTTCCGGAGGCTGACCTTCTGTTATTGAGGAGTAGTCTTTCATGTCATGTGAAATTAGTCGCGATTCGCGAGTGACCTGATGAAGTGTAAAATGAATTGATCAGTTATCAGGTTACGGAACTTCAGTGACAGTAAATTGTTTTTCCACAGCATTCCGTTTAAACACCCTACGTCACCGTGGGGGTTGTATGGTTTCGTTTTACTTGTCCCGAATCCTCTTTCGTGAATAAACTGTTGAGCACTGTGTGGCGTGAAAGGTGGTCCACAATCAGGATAAATGTAAATCTGAGTGTCGAGCAACGGAAACAACTGACAAAACATTTAATAGCGGTCTCGCTAGTCTGGCCCGGACATGCATAAACAAAAGGAAATCAAGAATATTCACCGGTAACTGTTAAGTAACGATTGTGGGTTATATAGAGAAGGGGACCATTAGAATCAACCGGGTTTTTCGAAGGGTTGTGTGGCTTTTATGAGCTTGCCTCTAACTTTGGAGAAAAAATGGGGTTTGGTTTCACAGCACACTGGACGTTTGGCAACAACCCTTCGAACTTCTACAGAAAATGGGTGTTTTCTAGCGCGAACGAAGTGAATCAACCGAGTAACATCAAGATGACAAATTGATTCGTGTAGTTCCTTCAGGTCGATACTTACCTTTAGCGCCCTACAACAATTACGTGAGAGTACATCTGCCGCTCGATTATCTTTATCAGGTCGACACAAAACATCAAACTTGGATGGCTCCAGCTCCAGCTTCAAACGTTCTATTTTATCATTCTCTATTCACTGTCTGTGCTTTTTGCTATAGATGAAGGCGACAGAACGTTGGTATGTAACAAGCTTGAGATGACTGTAAAGTAGAAAGTGCTTCCATCTGCGTGTGGGTTCGATGACAATATACGCTTCTTTTTCTACGGCGGAATGGTGCCGTTCACTGGACGACAGATTACGCAGGAAGAAGGCTACCGGTCGGCCATTTTGATTAAAGGTGACTGCGATCGCCGCAGCTGAGGCGTGTGTCTCGACGATCAAAAAGATGTCGCTCTGAATTGTAAAGATTACGGCCTGGGACAGTTCGTCTTTCTAAGCTGCAAAGGATTAACTAACTTAATTGGGTAGAGGAAATGTGTTGTAGTACACAAATTTGTGAATTTCGTCATAGATATGAGATATCCACTGTGAATGGTAAATGAATAATCCTACCTCTCGTGACTGGGACTTCAAGTTAAGAGAAGGTTTTAGGCGATCAGGATCCGGTTTGACACTTTTCCTGAATACCTCGTGACCTAGAATTCTGAGTTGTTTGGCGGCGATGATTTCTGATTCACTGAAAGTCAATCCGTGTTTCCTGGCCACATCTAGGAACTTTCGAAAATTGAAATCATGTCCAGCAGGGTTGTTTCCACATACCGTAGTATTGTCAACATACAAAAGATGCCTTTTCATCGTTTGCTTGCTATCGCATTCCAGACGGTCCTACGTCGGAAGCAGAAGTGGTCCTGGAGGTCAAGTTGATGAAGCGTAATAAGGCTCCTGGACCAGACTTCCTCTCTCTTGTTCCCTTTTCAAGGATGGTGGAGGGAGATTGCTGTCAGAACTGATAAAACTCCTTCAGGTGATCTGGGAGACTGAAGAGGTACCTCGTGATTGGTGCCTATCAACAGTCATTCCCGTTTCCAAGAAGGGGGCCCGAAGTCTATGTGACAACCACAGAGGCATCAGTTTGGTGTCTGTTGCGTCCAAGTTACTCACTGGCCTCATTTCACGTCGGCTCAC
>QNGE01003388.1:36811-65906 GCA_008508345.1 Paragonimus westermani | reverse complement strand
ACGCTATCCGAGATGGCGGTGTGTCGCAGTCAATGGCGTACCTGTATCCATACCATTTCTAGTTCTTCCGCTTAGTCTTCTTTAATCTTTGTTGACCTTCGTAGTCATGTTTCTTTCTAGGATATTCCACGTCACTGTTGAGGTGAGCGGCGGCCCGAGCCACAGTACCTTTGGTCAGGCTCATGGCTGTTATGATGATGATGATGTTTGCTTGCTACTATATTGTCAATAGTCCGTTGGAAGCATGCGTTCGTCACGTCGATTGGAACTTGACGAAACTGACACATATGTTCACAGGCCTTAAAGCCATAAAGGGCTTTTATTCTCCCCGAATAAGGATCTGGTGATAAGCAGATGCAGATTGCCATAGGTGTTTACATGGCGATACATTCGACCATCTCGTTAATTTTAGGCAGGGCGTAGGCATTCAAGAGGGCATATTTCTTAATCGTTCGGCCGTAATCGACGACCATTCTTCTTTTGTCCATCGTTAACGACTACCTAGCCTTGAGCTCTCTGTGGGGAAGAGGATGGCTCGATGACTCCTTCGGCAAACAGAATTTTATCATGCATAAACCTTTTGTCGGCTGGCCCATACCTTCTGGATTTTGTCGCGACGGGCATACAGTTTCGCACTAGGTTTTGACAAAAACGGTGAGGTTCGATGTGATCTGAGGCTAGTGAACAAAGTGAAAACGGTGGCCTTGTGCCACCGAATGAAGTTCCAACACTTTTGTATGGTCTAGGAAAGTCGTAGCGAGGAACAACGTCTGCACATAAGTGTGTTACAACTGACAATTTGGCTTTCATAAATAGGATATCTACACCGGATCGATGGCAGGACGTGAAGTGGGGTGCCACTTGTCAGGGTGGTGGAGTCCAGTGTTATCTTACTGTGAAATTTGTAAACTTTCCAGTCGTTCTGCAGCATTACGGAAGACGCTACATAACCCAGAACTGTCAGTGTCCATCAAACCTTGTAAACGAGCTCCGTTACTTTCGAGATCACTTGAAAGACAATCCGGAGCAGCCGCTGATGTGATAGTCGAAGTGGACGGATGGGTGATAGAGGAACAGGCTGTCCGTTCCGAAACATCAAGCAAACCTTTTGAAAGTGCCCCTTCTTTCCACACCCATTTCATAACGTACATCGAGCAGGACACTTCGAACGGGGATGTTTATCGTACTCACAGAAGCATCTGCCAGTCGAGGAACCGAAGGCTACCACTTAAAGCATTTTGGCAGAGCTAAGCTAATTTTCCGGGAACTCTTGCCGCCGTATAGATGTTAGTCTGGGCGAACCGATACAACTGGGACTGCTTTCTTACTGGTTCAAGCGATTTGGCCTGGTCAGAAGCGGTCTGAAAATTCATTGCTTTCTGTTCCAAAAGTCTGTAGGATCTGGCTAGACAGTAGACCACTAATGAAGGCATCCCGGATTGCATCGTCTCGGTTCTGCTCGGCTGTAGCGGCTTCAAAGTCACAGTCTTTCGCAACTGACCTCAGTTTTTGGTCAAACTGGTCCAATGACTGTCCGTCTTCTTGTGTGCAAGTTGCTAACAGGTCACAAGTGGTTACTTAGTTTTTCGGTTTTACATTGAGATCCCGTAGAATGAAGATTGCGTGATCCTAACTGCCGCATTCGGAGATATACTTGTTGGGATTCAAATTGTCAGGAGATGACAAGAAGTTGATGAACGTAAAAAAACAGTGATACCATTCTTTAGAATCGTCAAGTGCTTTGACATCGACGTCAGACCTTTCGGGACGTAGGATCCGTTCTATAACGCAGACGAATAAACCGTCACAAGCAATCAGGTCCGACAGTGCAAAACAACAATTTCGCGCCAGAGCAGAAGATTGCTAGGCCTGTATGATAGGCCTTATTAGTGTAACAGTTGCTGTCTACGATGACAGAATGTGTAACAATTGGCCTGACAGCTGAAATGGGAAGCCTATGTCGATTGCCAACCCAAGGATAAAACGAATATCACGAAACATTAAAACGTGCTTCTCGCACCTTCAGAGTACAAGGTGCTGCAAGACTGAATCATTCTCATCCCTACTTTCTTTTTTGCAGACGGCCCACTTGAGACTGTTGTCACCTTCAACTACTTGGATATCACTATCTCGTCAGCCTGTAATATTGCTGACGAGAGACCAGTAAAGGTAGCAAAGACGCGAGTTGTCTTTGTCAACTTGCGTCATCTGTGACGTCGAAAACACGTCCGGTTGTCGTTGAAAGGAAGGGTTTATACAGCTTGTGTACATACTGTTCTACTCGTTGCTCCGGTAACCTAGACTTTTCGCAACGAAGATGTCAGCGGACACCGGTTTGACCATCAGTATCTCCGCAAATCAGCTCTTATTAGGTGGACTGATCGCGTGAACAACATGGCGGTTGGTCAGCGCGTATTCCCGAGCACTCGAGATACGCGGTCAATCAGTTAACTACTCACGTTGCACAGCCTCCAATGGTTGGGTCAAGTATTCCGTATGCCATCTGTTGGTTTACTGTACCAGGCATTATATGCTGAGATCACCGACGGTCGGGTGAAACCGCGTGATGGTCAAGTAACAACATGGTCATGAAATACAAAGACCCTCACTGCTCCATTGAGCAAAGTGCGTAGATGTCGCCTGCATCGCTGAGGTCCAGGTGATCACTCAAATCGTTGGTTGGACATGCTGTCCGAGATGGCGTTATGCCTTAATCACTTGGGTGCCTACATTCGTATCATTTCTGGTTATTCCGGCTAGTCCTTTATTGTTATTATCGTTATTACTCTGCAGCCTTTTCGGTAATACTTCTAGGATATTCCACATTGTTGCTGAGGTGAGCATCAGCCCGAGCTATAGTACCTGCTGGTCAGGTTCATGACTGTCATGATGATGATGGTGAAAGTTGATGCAGTTGATTCCATGATGGGATAGTAAGCATGGATGGATGTATATTAATCAGAATATTCAGTTTGTTTGGTTAGAATCAGTGTTGCGATGAGGCTACGAAACTCCGGTAACGTTTCCTGAAGTAAAAATGTCTTCCACGTCATCGACTTACTCAGTTGGTCAGGCTACACAGCGGCTCACTACGGATACCCCCCTTAATTCCGTTATATGAATTATCAGGTGAAATGTTCCTTCTGATATCTAGTAAATTGGGTTTTCACTAAGGCCCAGCCTTTGTTCAACCCACGATCCACCGTGCTGTATGCCGTAGTAGTTGCTTAAGGGATAGCCTGCTGTTCCAAAAACCATAGGAAAATTGGTTGAACTCCAGCTATTACTAGGGTTCTGGCATCCATCATACCTCATCGATTCACTGCAGCTCGGGAGGCAAATATCAAGGAACAACAGACGAAGTTTGGCTCCAGGTGGGGATGTATAGATCACAGTTCTGCAGGAGCTTCAAGTGTACCGCCGGCCAACATTCGCCGTGTTTCTCGACTATAAAGGTGCGTTTGAATCGGTGGATCGACCTACACTTTCAGAGTCGCCTAAACACGGGGTGTACCGACCAAGTACGTTAACATACTGTCGGTGTTTTATTACCACACTTCACCTCAGTTTGGCGTTTTCGGTTAACTTTCTGACAGTTTCAGCACCATGAGCGGCGTACGTCAAGACTGTCCACGTTAATCATTTTTATTCAATTTTTCATAGAGGAAATAATGGAGGACCGTCTGCGACATTCACAAAATGCTGGCATGAACCTCCTACCTGGTGAAAGACTGACTGATCTCGATTATGCTGACGACAAGGTGTTGTTTGACAACTCTCAAGCAGCACAAGCGATGCTAGACGCTATTTCGCGTTTTGCTAAATACTTTGGAATGCGCTTTGCAACCTCAAAATGCAAAGCAAAGTTCCTCTGCAGGATTGCTATGATCACGTAGATTTGATGTTAGATAATGTAGTGATGGAGGTTGTTGACTGGTTTGTATACCTGGAAAGCTGCCTCAGCGGCGACGGTGGAGGTGTAGGGAATGAAATAGAAGCGCGTATCCCTAAGGCTAGGGCGACTGAGGGGTATTTCTCTGAAGCCTAAAGGTCGTGTATATAAGACAACGGTGAGGGCTGTATTACTTTACGGCAGCGGGGCCTGGCCGCTCAGGGTAGAAGACGTGAACCGTCGTCAAGTATTTGACCACCGATGTCTGCGTTCAATCGCTCGTATCGGGTGGTACCAGTGTGTAAGTAACGAGGAGGTTAGAAAGCGGGTGTTTGGTAGTGATTGCCAAACGAGTTCTTTTGTTCAATCTCTACGTTTGCACAGGCNTAGTTAGGTCCCTTCCCGTCCCCTTCTTTTTCCTTCTCTCTTTCTATATAGGGTTTGCTTTCTCTTCATGGTTGTGTGGCAGTTAAACATTAACGTGAATCACTGATGTATTGTATGGTGGCGATGACAGGAGAGTACACGAACAGCTTAATTCAAGGCAGGCTCTAGACAAAATAAATACGCCCGTTGGCTGCTTGTTACATTAGTGGTGCACCAAAATCTGTCACTGAATAAAATATGGTCAGTGTATGCTGTACTTTACCGGACTCCTCCCTGTTCCTCACGTGTCTGTTTGGGTCGACGTAACACGAGGTCATTGCGTAACGTGGACGTGCTTAGTATTAGAATGATGCCACTGATTGTCGTGGAGATTGAATAACTGTTCATAAGCACCAGTCCCGACATACCTGTTTAGTTTCTCTGATCTCAAGGAGTTCTTTAGTTCTGATGTCACACTCTCCATCGCTCTCAATCGGTTTCCATCATCTTTGAAAAGTGAGGGTGATTAGGTCTGATCCAACAGTCTTGTTGTGCTCTAGCAGGCTGCGCAAGCTGTTAGTCACCTTGCCTTTAAGATCACGAAAATTGTCTTCGTATTCGGAGCCGTTGGAATCAAGCAACGTTTACTCAGTGGGGCTAAGTTTAGTAGGACAGTGAGGACGGGTCAGCAGTGGCATGTTTTCTCCTACCAACTCACGTATATTGAGTAGGACAACCCTATATATGCATCGGGGTGGTCGATGCCGTGTGGAATTCTGTGTGGCGGGTAACCGTAGATTTTTTGCTAATATACTATCGGGAAGTCCAAGCCTGGGCAGGAAACTGACTAGGGCTTGAACTCGAAATCGTTGACTCTAGAGTCTTTATCTCACATCTGTGGATGAGCGGTGGCGTGGTAAAAGTATCACCACTTTTTACGAGAAATGTGTCAGCCTTCTAACCCACAACTTGAAGGCACAAGGAGCTGGAGAAATAGTCACCCGTATTTAATCGACTACCTGGCATAAGTGACTGCCAGTGTGATCGCGATAGTCCAGTTTAGCCTAAGTGGGCATCCAAACACGCATATTGTCACGTTGCGTCGGAGTCCAACCTCGTATCCGTACATGATGTAGGTAAGGTAAATGTGGTGGAAATCCCGCGTTCATTATCTTTCTGCCAATTAGATTTCCCTTCCTTGTGCCTTTCCAAAGTGCTCGCTGAATACACTTGGTATGTAGCTCATCAAAACGTTTGGTGGTAACTCCCACCTTGACGTTCATTCGCAGATATTTGATATTTTTCTGTAGGTTACCCTGTCCGATGGGCTTCCAACTAGTTTTGTGTAGTCTGTATAAACTGACCATGCTGTCAGTTTGGTCGTTTTATACACCAGGATGCACAGAAGAACGGGTTTTCATCCTTGTGGTGCACCACCTAAGGAAATACCTTCAGCATACAGTATTTTGCGCACGTTTATTTTATATTTCTCAGTTAGAAACAGGTATCCTTTTACAGCTTGGTAGTTTTGCTCTGCACCTCAGAGATTTTGTGTAAGTCCGAGAACCATACCTCAGTCAGTTCTGATGTACCCAGGTTCCTTATCATAGTGTTTGGAACCGCCAATAAATTAGTCAGGCAAACCAATCTCTAAAAAGCCATATTGATGGATCTTGGAAAAACCCAGCGATGAATCTGCAGACTTTCTTCCTTAGTTTACGTTCAGAGGTTTCGCTGATGACGTTTGTAAGGCCTACTGGTCTGTAATTTGTGACGGCTGACCGGAATCTGGCTACATTCATGTCTCTCACGACTGCAGCAGTGTGTTGTGTGAGGGTGAACACATGAGCAAGAGGCAACACCAAGGCCTTGGCTAAGGGTTTTAAGGTGGCCGAGTGGGTGCTATCGGCCCCACTGACATCGTACTGCTTAACGTGCTTATCGCTGGTTTAGTCTCATGGAGTGTGATGTCGTCGTCTACGATGGTCATGACTGGAGTTGGAACGGGGTTCAGGTGTTTCGAAATCCAAGCGGAAGACTGTATGAAGATGGGGCATATGCGTGTCAGGTATACATTTGTCGATCTTTACGGTCTCTCCATTATTGGAAAGTGTGGTGCTAATTTCTTTTCTGTATAGAAGGTCGTAATCAAGGCCAAAATTCCTTGCAACTTCAGTTGTCTCCTTGCAAACTTTTTTACATGCCGTAAAACTCAAACTTTTCTTGCTGAGCATACGCCATCCAAATCACATACTTACGGTGGAACGGTCTCCATCCTAGGATGGACTCATGGCTCTTACCCTCTTCTTTCAACTAGCTTTTGAGAAATATTTTGTTTTGCAGGGTCCCTAAGATTTTTGATATAACTTCTTCGCGCATTATCATTGTCTTCTGTAAGACGTGATAGGTTCCACAGCACCCTTTCGGCTTCGGCCATTAGCCTTTCTTCTACAAATTTTGTGAAAAGATTACGTTCTATCGGCTTTACTGGGGAGTAACCAATTGACAAATGATCTTTTCTGTTCTATCGTAGGTTGCAGAACCGTCAAAGCTTTGCTTCTCAAAGAAGCCGTACACGGTCGTCTCGTGGCCCATCTAGGTAATCTAAATCGTGGAGTGAAGTTAGATAGAATTGTGCAGCTCAAATCGCGGATTACATTTCTGCTACTGGCTGATTGAACCATTCACTGGGTCTGTTCACGCGTACACACTCGCACACATACCATTGACCATTCTCTGAAATAATGAATATCTTGTCGTTCATATTTGTACTTCCTGTGTGGGTATCACTCGGACGTTTCACACAGTTCCACATGGCTTCTAATGGGCGAGTTATGTTAGCATCAGAACATCCCCCATCTACCTGAAAGTGACTAGCTGGTGTTCATCTTGAGGTTTGGAAATGCCGTAGCTAATTACACTCTCTATCGTTCACAGCTGAATGGACTCATTCACAGAAGAGCTGTTGCTCAAGATATCCAGTCCATCTGTCATTGCCGAGACAAGCTGTAAATTCGTGTATCGTCGTTCTCACTAACTTCATGTCTACGGTCAGTGCACTCACAAACTAAAGAACTATTTCGTTTATGCTCCCATGTAAATGCCTTTTCCACCTGTTTGGCTTGCTCAAACAAATATCCCTCCCGGTTCCTACGCAGACATTTGTTGGTTTGAATTTCGTTTCGCGGCGGTTTTTATCTCATTCTTAGTCAAGCAGAACCAGCTGACATTTGTTCACAAGCCTTGCTTATTTAGTAGAAATGCATTTCTGCTTTATTTGTGATGCTTTTTTGGCAATTGATTTCTTCTTACGAAGTCTGCGTAGCTGTTGAACTTTCTGTCCAGCGCTGGTTTGCGTGGCCTCACTATTGTGAACTGGGCAATTTAACTGTCTGCTTTCCATACATCCTTGCTGCTCAGTTTTCAACGGAACAGTTTGTATTTACTAACAAATGACCTATGATAAAACGATGGAACAAGACGGACACTCACAACGACATGTTTTGAGTTAAAGTTGAACGATCGTCTGTTAATGAAGGGGTACCATTAGTAAATGACGACGGCATGTTCAGTGTTCGTCTGGAACGAGTTGCCAAGGGAGGTCTCCATGTGGTGTATTATCCACTTTGCTGCTGAAGCGCGCGACTGGATAGATAGCGTCAGTGGACTTTGTTTAACTTCAAAAGCCTATCACAGCTGTTAGGACATCGCTCCAGGCTAAACCACTTAGCGGTTTTCTTCTAAAATGAAACGATTAAGTTGCATGTTTACACCAGCATCAGTCACAAGTTCGTTATAAGAAGTCTTCCTGCTAGCACTCTAACTGCGGTCTGTGAGAGTCTATACAGACATAGCAAACAAACGACGCCTTTGTGATATGTGTCAACAGACTTTAGTCGATGACTAGCGGCGAGAAAGCAACAATTCTCTGGGAACTGTCTGTGCCAACTTTCCTAAATTTTATTCTTATAAACCTGTCGAGTCACATTATTTTGACTTGGCATGATCAGTTTGAGTACAAAATGTAACTCCATTCTCATGGGGCTTTATTACCTGACAGTTGGTTTACTCGCACACCAGTGGTAATACAGCCGGGCAGCTAACGTTACTGGGGATTGATTTTTTTCTGTTAGTGCTTGTGCGGCAGTCAAGCATCAGTGTAAACCACAGATGTATTACTGTCCACGCTGATGATAATGCTGCCAGCCAGATGCTTAGGGACACGCATTCCTGAAAGTGCCTGCCATCTACATGATAGGATGATGTCCAGCCAAAAAATCAGTCTGAAAGCACCATAAACACCTGAGATGACCGTTTGTACTTTTGTCCCTGGCATTTTCCATACTTTATGCATGCCATTTCTTGTAAGGGCTGCTCAAGCGAAGTCCAATCTAGCACTTTCTAACAGCACATTGACTATTTGCGAGTGATGAGTGGTTGTCTTCCTATAAGGAAGCCATTGTCAATGCATGGGGTGGCGGGGTAATTTTGCCACGGTGTATGAATTAATGGCCGTTGACATCTATATAGATGTTTTTGTATGGCCTATTTTTTCTGTTTGACATTTCAGTAAATTCACGAATATAGATTTATATGCACACGAATCCTTTTCTGTATTCACACGTCAACAGTATCGACTCTTGTTAATTCCATTTTTTCGTCTTCTTGACGATCGTTTTCATTCCAGCCAATATGATCTCCACCATTTCTTTTTTAAAGCCTTCTGAAGAAGTTGATGAAGATGATCCCAAACTGTTAGCAGAACTAGAAGCTTTTGTTTCCGATGACGGTCACAAACGTGCTGAATCTGACTCGACTGCTCACGAAGAGCCATCCGGAGTGTCTTCCGCGGAGGTTCAAGAGCGTATTTCAGCGTATAAGTCGTCTATTCAGATCCTGAAATCCACCCAACCGTCGAACACATCCCACCTCCGTCGTCTGGAACGTACCTTACAACTGCTTGATTCTTTAGCGTCACAGGTTGCTAAAGGTCAGATCATCCAGTTCGATGAACTCCCTCCTCCACCTCCACCTATTCCTCATTCAGTCACTTTGCGCGAACCTCAAAATCCGGCAACAGTATGTTGAGCATACTTTTATTTTATCATTTGTTTAAATACCAGCAGCATCATTTGAATTTTCCCATGCTTTTATCCTGGCTGTTTTTCCTCGTGTTTCAACAACCGTTATTTCTGAAGACAATGGAATTCTTTCCACATTTGGGTTGTGTTCGTCGTAAAAATGTTTCTCATTGAAACTTTCGAACAACATTTTTGAAGTTTCCTTTAGTGCAGTTTTATTTTTCAGACACGGAGTGTGTTAAAGATGGGAGCACTCTGCACTGAGATAACTGACGATAGACACCTACCCGCGCAAATCGGGCTACATCATCAGGTCAGGTTGGATTAGGAAGCGTCCTTTTGGTCATAAAGAAAAACCAGCCTCAGTTCTGTGGTCCGTGAAAGCACTTGAATCTGGATGGTTAATCTACGCCGTAAGAATATTAACCAACCGTTTTCCACTCTGTGTTCTTCGCAGCGCACCGAACCCACTTGCGGTGAACAGCAGGTGCCTTAACAAAAGAAAGTAGTCATCAGCGAAGTAGAAACCATTAGTCGTGTTTGGTTCTAGCCCTGGGTTTTGTGGTTGCCTCTAATTATCTAAGTTCGGGGAGGTTGTGATGGCTAATCGGGTCTAGTGTCGTGGGTAGTTCGTGAGCTAGTATTAGCTAATGAGAATGTTAGTAAAGTCTGCATAAAAGCCCACTTTCAAATACTGTCTTTGTCCTACTTCCGTATCGGTTAATTGTTAGCAAGGTTTAAGCATCTTGATGTTGATTATCCAGGTTTAAGTGTTTGGGTTGCATCAATTAACTCCAGTCCTTCTTTATCTCTAACCTCGGGCTTCTCTCATTAGTTGCATGGCATTTAGACATCTCTATCTACCAAGTCTAC
Source organism: Paragonimus westermani (assembly GCA_008508345.1). Classification (NCBI taxonomy): domain Eukaryota; kingdom Metazoa; phylum Platyhelminthes; class Trematoda; order Plagiorchiida; family Troglotrematidae; genus Paragonimus; species Paragonimus westermani. The sequence continues at coordinate 55,694 of QNGE01003388.1, read as the reverse complement.
TGAGTTGGGCAACTTTTACTGGGATTATATATATATATATATTTTGAAACATTCTTTTCCCGTCAATAATTTAAATAAATAGGACAGTAGGCTGATGTTGCACGATTTATGTCCGGGCAAATTCCGCTGCATCTTTACGAGCGCATGCTACGGACTATTTGTATATCAGTATGAGAAAGCGACCAAGATACCAGAGAAAGCCAATTGTCAGAGTTCACAATCATTGCCACTACCAAGGTAGCGATAACATACAATGCAGTGATCCCAGTGATTCTGTTCACAACATTCCGGATTCTGACACCCTGTGTGAAACAACCGGTACCCGAGTCAGCTAAATCCAACCCTATTTATGAATATCGATGTAGATGCGGAGCTTCCTACAAAGGCAGGACTGAGCGCCAGTTGCGAACCAGGGTCACTGGAGCACATCTCGAAATGGGTCAAGAAACAGATTACGCAAACACAGCCGCGCATAGAAACAAGGAGCCTACATCGTCTATTGCGTGTCATATTCTAACAACGCAACACCAATGTGATCCCACTACGGCATTTTGCGTTATCTGCTCAACGTCACACTGGCGAACACTGCGTTATGCCGAAGCGATTGCAATCCGAAAGTTCAAACCCGTGTTGTGTGTTCAGAAACAACTGTTTGCAGGGTTGTAGCTACCGTGGTAGTGACAATGATTGTGCACTCTGGCAATTGGCTTTCTCTGGTATCTTGTTCGCTTTCTCATACTGATATATAAATGGTTCCTAGTATGCACTCGTAAAGATGCAGCGAAATTTGTCCGGACATAAATCGTGCAACATCAGCCTACTGTCTTCTATTCAAATTTTTGAATATATATATATATATATATATATATATAATCCCAGTAAAAGTTGCCCAACTCGGTAGACTTGGTAGATAGAGACACATTTCACAGCATCCCTGTTTGTGCATTTATTCTTCTCTCTCCACGTGACGTAATATGCAATTGGCCCACCTTCTCTCTGTTTTTCAGATGAAGAGCGTGTCTCGTGTCGTTGTATTTTTTGTCATGTGTTACTGGAAATCGTTAACTCTCTGTTCATCGGTCTATGCACTTCTTCCCATTTACTTTATCATCCTCTCTTTAGACTGCAATTTTGGACGAGCCGACACAACCGGCTGCTGATAAGAAAGTGGATGATGAGACTGCTGTAACTGACCCATCAGCATCTCCGCTGACTCATGCAGTTACTGCTCTGAAAAGTCGGTGTCAAGAGTATAAGGTGGGTTGTGCATATGTTCGCAGTATTTCCGTTCATAATTTTAGGCTGTTGCCCCTCCCATTTAACTGATTTTTGTTGAACTCTGCTGGTTGCGATATTTTGTGATATTTCGAAATCCTATCAAACTGGACTGGCTTTACTATCGTGAACGTTCTATTCTCATCTAGGTCTTACGTAATTATGATATTCTAATAGATTAAAAGGGTCTGAACTTGGATCATCTTCCCATTCTTGTCGCCTTTACGCATACTCCTAACCATCACTCGCCCTCTGAATTAAAGGTAGCTGTTAAGCCGTATCATCCTTAATACCTACCATTCTCGAAGTGAATCAGAACGACACTATAGCGGGCCTTTTATTATGTGAGGAGACACGAATGTACAAATCAAGCTTAGCCGTTCATGCGTCTCCACTTCTAGAAGGTCTTTGATGTAAACACCAGCGTCTCTAACATGTGATTAAGCTGGAACAGTAACCTCATTTAATTGCGACTGAATGTAGTACCCTGGTGGATTCACGGCAAATTATTGCTTGTGCGCTATTAAACTCATCATTTCGGCTGAAGTCTTTCGACGGTGTATACTCGTTGTGCTGACGTTGTGTTGTTACACACAATTTGAGTTTCTTCTTCCGGAATGGATTCAACTGAGCGGTACGTTTATTATCTGAACCCAACGTACTGGCAGTGGTGAGAGATCTGTTTTCCGATTTGCGTCCCACGGTCTATGTATCATGAACACTGCATTTCACCGCGTGAGATGGTGATGTGACACGTTCAATCCATCATGTACGGCTCATTCGTGGATATGAATAATCCATGTTGTGGTCAGTTACTTTTGTCATCTTTCTTTTCAGTCTCAACCACATTGACTCAGTTTGTGTTGTTTTTCGTGTTTGTCTCGTGTTTTCGTGTGCTCAAAAATTCTACATTGATGCAGACGAATTGGTTAGTGCATGCTCGAGTGCTGAAGCTGTGGAGAATTCCTATCAAACCAGGCTGATCTAAATAACAGTCTGTTGTAAAGTATGCTTCGCATGTGCTATGTCGTTGCGGCAGAAATGGATCTACATGAATTTAGTGAACATATTAAGCGAGCTTCGTCCTTCCTCACTTCACCTCGAGAATGCCAATAAACGTCTAAGTGATTGTATTTCGAACGCTTTGGAAAACGATAATAACTGTGCTTGACGTTTAAAGACGGTTGTTTCTGTTTTCCAAATGCGTCAGAATTTTATATAGTGGCCACTGGGATACAACTCCCATGTCTGTCACATCTAAGTTTTTCACTAATCAACTCCAGCAACTCGTCACACCCGTTGAACAGTTGAATCCTCGGACGATGGCAGTATTCTGATTTGGTGGCTAGCGTATGTGTCACCTTTTTTATCTTTGTTTGTTAGGTAATAAACCAGGTTTTTTGGGTCACGATGTTTTCACGAATTAATATTTTCACGGTTATTCCGTTGAACAAAATTGACGGGTGTCACTTGCTAGGTCGGCGACTTAGAAATCGTCCACAGGCTTGACGGGAAGTGTTAGCGTGCTTGCTAAACGTCTGTTAGCTACTGTAGTGCGTTTCATTATATATGTACATATATACTGCTTTATACAATCTTTCATAGCGTTGTTGTGACAGGTGTCATTTCGTACCACGATATCGCCTAGTCGAGTTCAGAGCCGATTGGTTGTGTTGATTTATACAGCGGATTTAGTTTTTGTCATCATAGCTCGTCCAGTGAAAACATGTGATGATGTCACCAGATCAGACCTACCTACAATGTTCTGCGGTAATAGGTAAGGCTAAAAATATCAAATGCACATCGGCAGGCCAACGGTGCAACATCAAGTTTTTTTTGGTATTTTCTTTCGTTTTTCGTCTTTATTAAGGCTGTTAGTAGTGTATACGAATCGAGGCTGAAGCTTATCATGATTATTATTACCCCCCACTCCTGCACCCAGGTCCTACTAACGATTGAGTGCAAGCTAAAGATGGTTTTACATAAAGTGTTGTTATTTTAAAAAAGAAATTGGGTGGACGAAAATGAGAAAAGGTAGATATTTTGTGTATTAAAAAAATGATTTCCCCAAAAATGTGCATAATATTAACTAGAAAAAGCACTCCCTCATTGACTTCGGTTTGAAACCTACTTTTCCTTGTCTCTTGTAAACCCCAGTTCGACAGAAGCAACGAAATCCAAATTTAACACCGATTTCATCATAGATCTACTCTACCTTGATATTCTTTTTTAACTATGTTTTGGTCGCTAGGCCGACGTGTGTCCGAATGGTTTTAACTGGTGAAGTGGAACTACTTCGTTATCAACACGCGCCGCTTACCCTCAGCTTCGTGAATGTTATGCTGCTACTGGAATTGGTACCGCCCAATTTAAAACTGTCCATAGTTTTCGCATGTCACCTTGTTAGGTATCGTAGACGCGATTGGGGTTACTATTCACCTTAAAACGTGGTGATATTCAGTAGATGTTTCAACAAGCCTACAAGTATCTGACACTCATCTTTCATGCGTCCATAATTTTAGCACACTACCTCATAGACTGTTGTACCGTGTCACGATACACATATTTTGAACACCATTGTCTTTTCTCAAATGTGATTGTGTCAACGTGCATCCATGTTAAGACCATTTTGGCTAGTTGTGGGAAGAACCAGCTAACCAAAGATTGAACAAAACCGCCCAATGGTAATTATTAGAAAACTAGGGAATAACGTTCAGTATACGCACTCCCCAAAAGTATTAGGCGTGCATACAGAGTCACTCATTGTCGGGGATCAGCTAGCAGAATGTCACGATCACTGATTGTGTATTTTTTCTCTGGTTAGATTTCTTTAGATGTTTTCAGCTATAGTTCGAACATTACTTTTTTTCGACATGACATCGAATGCAAGCTTTTCGCATCTCACCATAGTCTCAGCCATACAGGTGGAACTGAAATGAAACGTACTGAGGGTTCGGTTGTGTCGTCGTTTTCTACGCTGTATGCAAGCCGACTTGGGACCGGTTCAGGAATAGCTAGGAAATCCCCTATTTCCTGAAGTCGGGTTTTAGGTTATTGGGAGCGTTCCGTTGTTTAACCATTTCCGAGAGTGTCATTCTAAATGATCTCCTTTTTTCCACAAACGTTTTTGTACTCAGTCACAATGATGAACCACATCAGGGCGAACAGAGAGCAACTTTATTGTTACACGTCTTACTAGTATCATTGGGGAAGTAGAAACTCAGTTCATTTTCTTTCAAAGTACTGTGTTTCTTTTCCCTACAATAATGCTGTTTGTCTAGACCGGTCATGCACCCATTGGTCATGAAACCATCTTGATCGCAAACGGTTGTCTGGAGTACTGTGTTCCATTTCCGGTCAGTAGGTCCCACTGTTCTGGCTTGTAAGTTGGTAATAGTCCTCCAAAAACTTTGACAATGAACATAAGGGTAACGAATGATTTTAGGCAATTTGTTACCCTCTTTACACAATTTCATCACCGTCCTCTCACTCGAGATCATCCAACGTTGTCTAGAGTGTTTTCTTTGAATTTGTCAAGTCAAACCGAGTTTTCGAACTAATCTGATTTTTTTTCGTGATACTCCAGTTAGCGGTCTTGATACTTTTTTGCGCAGTATGTTTCGTAGTATGTCACTGCTTATAGGAAAACAGACCTCAGCCAAGGAAAATATTGTTTGTCTTTTTTTAAATATCTCAATGCTTTTGTTTCCGTTCGTTTGGGCATGACTCAGAAAATATCCTAACGTTTATTCCGTCAGATGAGCCTTCTCTCGAATCCAGTTAAGTTAGTTGATCGGTCGTTTTTGTGTGCGTTTCTTTGTGAGTTTGTCTTGTAGAGCGTTTCGGGCAGTCCCATACTTGTTGGACACATCTTTCTGTTTCAGCAGGGTAGTACTTGCCTTTTACTGTTTGTCACTGTCAGATTGAGTAGTTCCTTGTTTATGCCTTTGTTTCATATTTTCATTATGATTCACACTCGTTCTATAAAACGATAAGCAAAAATGAGTTACTCAAGCCGTCTAAAAATTTGAGAAAGTTACATGATCTGAAGTTTACGTAAGTTAGCGACTAATAAGAGCCTACTTCGCAAACTCGTTAGTTGATTGAAAATGCAAAGGGAAAGTAGCAACAAATTATATGAAATTATTGACCGAATTACTGCGAATGAAGGGAATCACGTTTTCCCTAATCTTATGTCCAAACTGTTCCCGCTTTGCCGTAGAAACATTTATTTCCGGGCACCCTTCGTGACTTTCTCTCTCAGTTGTTGTTTATTTGACCCTACTTCGCCGTAAATCCAGTCTCTTATCGAACTAGCACCATTGGTGGTCATGCAACTAATTGTCCGTGAATTTTACCATCGTTATTATTATGTGACTTACTTACTGAGTCAAATATTCACCTTGTGGGTATACAATGACAAAAAATTGACCTATTGAAATACATAAACCGTATTATTGATTCAACTTTGTCGTTCATATCATGTTACTACACGATCCGTATGTATGCCCATACATCCGTGTGTACACTTCTGTGTTGTAAATGTGCTTGCTTGAACGAGTTGCTGTTTGAGTATCTCAAACCGTTTATTTCCATTCTTTTCTCTTCGCCATTGAGTTGCTTGTTTGCTTTCGTCTGGTGAATATTTGTTTACGTAACAGTGGGTTATCCGTATCAAGTGTATTTATATCGTTGTTGGTGATTATGAAGATGTTTGTGCGTGTTCCTGCTGATAGGTTCGTTGGTTTTCCCTTAATCGCTTATTTTTTCATCACTTTGGCTTCATTTTATTCAATTAAACGGAAGTGTGTATATCTATAAGTTCGTTTACGTCTTCTCTGCTCCGTCTGCATTCTTCTCGTTCGATTTCAGATAGTCATCCTTAGACTACTAGAGAGGTGGGATAAGTGGCACTAGTATTAGCTCGTATTATCGTATGAAGCTGCATCCGATCGCCTGTTTTTGGCCTTTGGTACAAGTTGCGAAACAGTTACACTATTCACTCATTGCAGTATCATTATGCCTCTTCTGTTCCCAGTTAGCCGCTATCAAAGCCCGTGATAGTGGCCAGATCCCTAGAGCCAAGGAATTATTGAATGCAGCAAAATTTATCGAAGAAATGCTACCTAAGGTGGCGTCTGGTGAGGAGCAGTTCGATCCCGAAACAGATATGCCTCCACCTCCGGATCAATTTATAACTTCGGTAGACGAGCCAGAAGCTCCTGCAGCCGATGAGTCAATGACGTCTCGCAATCCCCCACGTGTGGCTTCATCTCCACCCATACCTCAAGTTATGATGTCCCCTGTTGTGACGATTGAAAATGTACGATTACGCGCAGACTATTACAAAGTAAGCTTCTGTCTTCGACTAGTTTAACATGTTTACAGCTTTACGTACACTCTGCAGTTGCGCTTTTTGTCTTGGGTTTTAATTGCGTTTGTTAGTGAATCGGGTAGGTGCGTTCACAGTTCTGTTGACTAATGCAGTTCATCCAGGAAGCAAGCATTATCAGCAGCATTGCGAAAGTAACGGCTTCTGGCTGTGTCAGTTCTCTAATCCACCTGGCTGGAAATTTTTTGTGGCAACTTACCTGACTCAGACATGTTCACGGCGGCCAGCATTTCTTTCGAACTTGACAGTTATGTGAGTCTCCAGTTGATTCGACGTAAACTGTATAACGAACTCTTCTTTTGGTTTCACGTTCATCACACCAGCCCATGCCGGATTTGAGACAAATGTATGACCTCTGGCTAATGTTCTCAATCGTTTGTGCGTGCGTGCGCACGTTGGTGAGTGCATTTCTGCAAATGTTTACCGGAAGCACTGAGCACTGCAATCCGTTGACATATACTCAAACTGGTATGTCTGGGTTAGGGAGTTTACATCTGAAGCAACATGTACTTACCTAATACAGTTCACTAGAACCGTACGTCACTTCGTGCAGCTGAGCATTCGATGATTAATAATTGCTGTCATTGTCGGACTAAACGATTGCACTATTTTCCGTCGTCCTTAACACTTCGGTGGTTTACTTTGATGTTTCGTTGTCATAAAACCATGGAACGGAAAGAGAACAAACTCAGTATACGTCCCAGTTTTTGGAATTACTTGGGTGTACAGTGATCATCACATGACGTTAGGCATGTGCAACCGACCTCCTTCGCCTGCTCAGAGCGTGGAGAACACAGATATTGAGACGTGAAGCGACTGGCCGGACACTAGAGACAGATTACTTATAACAGTCATCAAACCTAGCCCGGTCGTACGTGCGATCGCATTTGTATGCGATTGTATGCGATCATTGAACCTTGCTCCACTTGAGGGAACCCTAACAGGTAGGTGCGGACAACTGTGTCGTGGAAAAGTGGGGTGGTGTTTACTGTGATAAGTGGTCGGGCCACTCATCTTCTGACCCAGTTTGTAGAAGTACGGTCGAGAAAACGGTCACATGCACACTTGCCTGTCCTGTCCGGTTGACTTCAAAACGATCGATTTTACCATTGCATTTCAACTTGATCATTAACCGCATTTGATTGTAGCCTTAGCATTCATATATGCCTTTTGGATAGCCCACTTCGGATTCAATCACTATACTCGAGCTTCGCTCTTTCTAGACCTCATCAATAATGCTTACCCTCTTCCGGACCAGAGTTGTCACCCCGAACCTCACGCTTGTGACATTAGGGTATTGGCCACAACGCCATTAAACTCACAACAGGCATGACTGGGTAATTATCCAAGCACTCAACCAGAACTGAGAAGTCCTGACCATTGGTTGTCGACCGGATTGGACAAAGCAACTGTGTTTACTTTCCTTTCGGTATGACCTGGCAAGCTGAACACCATTCATATAAGGCTGTAACGAGCATAAACAGGTTATATAACAGGTAAATGTAACCTAGATCACTTCCTCGTATGCACCTGGAGGGTATTCCTCGCTTCACCCCCTCACTCAGCCTTAAGACGCCTGGTAAGCTTAGTATACTAATTGACTATACTGCTGTGTGTACAGTTCGCTAAAAGTACCGTATACCGTTTCGAAATTTATCCCTAGTACCCTGTTTCTCAACTTGTTTTAGAAGTTATGTTGCCACTTGTGCACCGGTGTAGAGCTCTCTGGGACCTGACTGGGAATCTAGTCGCCTTCTACTAATGATTTCCAAATACACAATGCTTGTGATCCCCTTTTCCACTTTTTAGGCTCTGTTGGTTGAAGCCAGAAAGGATCCCGCTGAATCTGCCAAAGCTCGTCGCTTGGCGCGTATCCTGACCCTGTACGAGAACGGTATAAAAGCGGTGGAGCATGGGGTGACCGCGTTCAATTACAACGAGCTTCCCCCTCCACCTAACTGTCCACCACTGTCCACGTTAGCTGTCAAGCATGCTGAGGCCGTCCCAAAGTCGACAATCTCTGCATCCAGTAGCGATGCGGATAAAAAGCAACGCATGGTAACTTTGTTGAAAGCTCGGCAAACAGAACTGAAAACTGCTGCTTTGAAGGCTAAAGAGACAGGCAACATGGATTTGGCTAGAACACACTTGCGTGCCGCTCACAGCATTGTTCCAATGATTCAGTCGATTGAGGCTGGGATTCCGATTGATTTATCACAGTTGCCAAAATCCCCATCGGCTACCGGTTCCCCTGGAATTGGCGGTAGTTCTGATCATTTAGCTGGTCTGGCCTACAAAGGTCCAGTGCTGACCGGTATAACCTGCGATCCCCCGAGGACGTTCGAATTAACTTTGAGCACTACGGTGGGTAAGCTCTGCCAGTTTTTTTATGAGACGAACTGTATGTGTGCAGTGAATTACGTGACAAGCGTTAGGTGAGGAAGGCTCAGCGCATAACAAGAATGGAAGAATGGCGGAATGTTTGATAGTTGAATGTGATCCAGCTTTTCCTGTACATTTCCAAAAGCTGAGTAAGACGCGTTGCTCAAACCTTGGGAATAATAAGCGATGTGAAAGCAATCAGTTCCATCCTGTCTGTCACCAGGGTGTTCTGGCTACTTATGAACGTCAGTTCATTATGAATGGCATGTGTGTTAATAGACGGAGAAGTAGGGGACTAAACGTGTGTAGGGTATAATTGAACATTTTATAACAGAATAGCACGTAATCAAATGGCGACCGCTGCAGCTGTGGATAAATACCCGGAAAGAATGGCTGGAGTTCATGGTGTCTGCTGTAGGTTCCACAATAGCTATGGCTATTCAGTCTATGATTTCATTCCAATACCATGCTCGGGAGTATTCGCTTATTCATTCACCAGGCTATCTCATCGTACGTCCAATATGCCTCATTGCGTGGGCATTTTCCTTATCGTCTCAAGAGATCGCTTGTGCACACTGGTGAGCAAAGGTCCCATCGTGGTAATCTCGAAGGTTCTCTGTAGAGCGTTGTAGAATCTGCATAGAAGAAAGTCCGTCGCGAAATTGCTTTTAAATGGCAAACTGACATAGTTAGGTTTCTTTGTCACTTGGGTCATCGGAAAATGTGGTGGTCTTTCCGTAACGTTCTTCGTAATATCCCTTTTTTGATAACCACTTTTTCTTCTATCGTTAGAATTGCGGACAGATTAGTGTCTTTTGATCAAATTTCCCTCGTCCTGTTCATGAGGCCATGAATAAGACTTCTCACTTGCTTCAAATAAATTGCTTTGGTTAGTTTCCTATAGGTAGATCACTTCCACTAGCCTTCCAACCTTCCGCTTAAACTAGCATCGTGGAACCCTCAACGAGCTGTCAATTTTTACCTTCAGTGTATAGTGTGTTAAAATGAACTCTATTAATCACGGGCAGGAAGTCATCAACTCCATCCTAGCATTGTATTGGTGCTGCTGCATTGACTGCTCCTGTTTTTGCCTAGTCAGTCTGACACTGTCCATTTCGTTTGTCGTGTAATATGCCTCTTGATGACAAACTTTCCTTACAGCTAGGTGGTGATGGCGATGCCTTTTTTCTGATTACCTCAACCCATTGGTTACTATATCATGAGACACAGTTAGTTCATACCAAACTATTTTGGTCACTGTCGTTTTTGTGTTAGGCACTCATTGGTAAGTAGTAGAGGGTTCCTTCGAAAATTGAACACCAGTGGCATCTGATGAAGTCTGTATGAATGCGAAAACTAAAGTCGCATATGAATTCATCCGAACCTACTCACTGCAACCATGAGAACACCGTAACGAACAAGACTTGTTAGGTTCCTTAGCTGTTGCGTTTCCTTTTGTTTTGTAAGCTGACAGCGATCAACCAATTTCTGTGTTTGGGTTACAAACGAACAAGCGTCCACTACGGCAGCAGAAGGCGGTGGGAAAGATTTTTCCAGACAGTTGGTCCCAGTGACCATCAGCAAAATGATGGAAAGCTTTCTCCAGCTAGTTGAGCCTCACCAGCATCACGCACGCCGGAAAGTCAAACCCATGATGCGGGAATGAACGGCAAGTTGTAGTCCAAACCGTCATCCCCTTGACCGTAGGGTCTTGCTCACCGGAGATGCAGGAAGGTATGTGAACTACTTTCCTTAACTGTTGCGCCTTTTCTCGCGACCCCATGGTGTAATAGATGAGTGTTTGGACTACAATCTGCCTCTTATGCATGCATCGTGTGTTCGATCCTTCGGCATGAGCGGTGCTTGTGAGACTCAACTAGGTCGAAGCAGCTGTCCATCACTTTGCTGGTGGTCACTGGGACCAACGGTTTACAATAAGACTTGTTTCCTTTGTTTGATCATCAGGCTACTTACAACACAGTCAATATGAAGTCATGAGCAACCAAAGTGAATATGAAAATCGGTCAACAGGTGTCATGGGCTACGTGTTCGTTAGCAGTTACGCAATCGTTGTTCCAAATTGTGAGCTTACTTGATTGTAGGCTAGGGGAAATTGGGCGTCTACCCGAACTTCTTTTGAGCACAGATGTCAAGATTGCGCGATCGTATGCTTATAGCCTCGGCAGCGGTCAGCATTCGGAATCCTACCACTTTTGATCGGTTTCTTGGCACTCGGTCAGCAATTTGAAATGCATCTTTTTTAATGACAGAATGATTAGAATCGGTCGCGCTTGAAACCGTTTTGTTCACATCACTGTTCAACTACACAGGACGGTGTTCACGCACCTTATCAGACAAACCGCCTTGTATGATGTTTGGCATGAGAAAAAAAAGTGAGTATGCAGAGCAGCTGATTGTAGAACATGGTGGTTAGTCTTCTAGTTTTTTTAACAGATCGTTTGGGATATTGGTTACAAACAATAGGTGAATTCGAACGCAGTACGCTGCATAGAACAGTTTTCAAACTAGTTCTGCTACTGTGGAGTGAGAATCTAGGATTTCATTACTGTTTCACATTTTCTGCAAATGGAAAGGTTGGGTTTCATGGGCTGATGAATAGCAGAAACGTACGAACAGTCGCGGAATGGACGGACACTAGTGAGGAACGAAACTCGAGTATAGTGCTGCTTATTGATAAAGGCCTACTGAAAAGTCGATTGGAATACAACAGCTGTGATCAAGTGTCATATCTCAAGGACAATAACCAGTTGTTCTGCACGCTCATTTGTTTTCTTGTGTCAAACATCATACATTGATCGTACTACAAGGCGGTTGTCTGATAGAATGCGTGAACACCGTCCTGTGTGGTTGAGCAGTGTTGTGAACAAAACGGTTTCAAGCGCGATTGTTGCTAGCCTGACCAATTTGGATCATTCTGTCATTTAAAAAAAAGCCTTTCAGATTGCTGACCGTTGCCGAGGCCATTAGTATCCGATCGCGCAATCTTGACATCTATGCTTAAAAGAAGTTCGGGCGAACACGTGGCTCATGACCCATATTGACCAATTTTCATATTTACTCATGGCATCACATCATGACCTCGGTGTTCTCGTGAATTGAGTGGCGTTTAAATGCGGTGCCTTTGTTTATGAAGGCTTCCTCTTTATCGTCTGTATTGATTCTTTCGTCATTGATGCAGAATGTGCGAACCTATGGCCACCTTAATCGAGGATTAAACTTATTGAAGGGTGCATTCATATGGCCGGGTAGGAACAGTGATATGAGTATATCGTTTGTGGAAATTGTGACGATCCTACTGATGGTTCTACTGTCGATGAGTGGCATCTAGTAATTTTGCTTTCAACGACTTCTGTTATTTTTCAGACTTCATCAAGGGCTGCTGAAGCAAATTTTCGAATTTGGCATGTAATCCGGGTTTTTCTTTGATGATATGACAGAATTCACTCTTAAAGCTCTACTTCATTTCGATTATGTAACAACGGCTACATTCTAAACTTTTTAGTAATACATGGAACAACAAAACGCGCAATACAACCGAGTACACTCTGGGTGCATTCCGCTATCATTTTCTTAAATGATATTCACTATATTCGATCCCTTCTTACGTTCTTATCTTGAAGTCGCATTTATTGTAAGGTAAAGTAAGCCTAAGATGTTCACGACGACATAAGTGTCGTAATGGTAATGAACACCGACACCTACCTACTGAGCATTGCGTCACGATTTTGAGGATCGAAACCTTTGTTTTGTTGACAAATGTTATTGTTGTTTGTTCGACCTAAATTTAAATGAGACTCCGAATGTTGGTCTTTACCGAGTGGATTATCATCGAACTGCTCAACACTGACCTCTGTGCTCAAGAGTTCATGCCGATACTTGACCTCCCCTTAGCCTACACTTAGTCAAACTCTCAGTTTGGGTCGGCGATTTCGTAGCTGTTTTCAAGGTCGCAATCCGTATTGGCCAACTTCGTTGTTTACCTTGGTTGCCGTTTTGCTATTTGTTGTGTTGTTCTCTACTTTGACAATACAATTGGCGACGATGAGGCGCTCAGGAGCCGAATACGATTAATGTCGTATGGGAGAGTTAATCTGCGCCAATCATGCTTGTGTAGTATGTTTAGGGTTAACATAACTTGAGCTTCACTCACAGTCCGTTGCAACTTTCACATTCTTATGTGGCAAGGATAGACACTGTTGACGAACTTTCACGAGAGCGAAACTCGATTGTAATGCTTTTTCGTCTTATTCGTTGCTATTTGGCGGTATCCTGTAGTGACGAATTAGCCGGAAACCGCCGTTCGTTTAACTCCTTCATCCGATCCCAAACCGGGGCTTATATCTTTATCGTTCTTAGAAGCCGTGACATCATAGTGCATCGTGACAATAGCCCCCCTCAATTCTGTGTGAATGCGTCAATAACAGAAGGCCATGGTCTTCTACCGTATCTGCCACCCAATTTAAGCGATGTAGGATAAAACCGGTTCTTTCCATTTTCCGTAAACTTAACAGCCGTCTGCCTCCACTGGTTCTACGTAACTATTCACAATTTCGGTCTATATTTAAATGCTGTCTGTGCATATAGACCGGATTCTAGCTTGCTGGAGCGAGTTACTTTTTTCATGACCACTCTAGTCGAGTTTTATTTTTTTCAATCCCAACTTTAACCATTGTGCGGTTCGTCACAGCACCTTGTGTGTACCGAGTCTTACTACCGAGTCGTTACTAGCCCGTTGTTTTACACACCACACCAGGATCGAGCCTAGGTACGTGATCAACTGAACGGCAATTGAAGTGACTAAGCTGTCCAGCGCCTGCGGATTTCTTACGTACGTCCATTTTATTGATGCTCGCCGCCCTTGTGTTAAAACGGCTTGAACCACGCTGGCGATTATTGTGTTCGTCTCACCTGATGAGGCTGTACTGCATTTTGATTGTGATCCACGATGGGGTCAAGCGCGTTTTGCTTCAGTACCGTGTACTCTGTGAACTTTCGGCCGTTTCTTTCGGCAACGGTTACCAGTGAAGAGTGGTCAGTGACGAGAACTACTTGTCATAAAGAAGAATCTGTGTGCGCCCAACGTAGTCATGTTGGCTCCATCTATTGTACCCATACCTGATGACTCTAACCAGTGTTACGGAAGATGTAAACACACGCACCGTGGCTCCCTAGGTAATACACCGTTCTTTTCAAAAACCACATATCTACCGCGAAATAATGTTCACGGATTCAAGCCTTGGAGTTTTCATCTTCCAAAAGCTCATCACTCTTGTATGTTTGCATTAAAAGTGTTTCATACACGTCACCAATGGCATTCATTGTCTCGCACAATTGGACACAAAGTCAAAAATGTTCTCGACGCGTGGCAGTCTGTTCAATGTTGTATGAAACAGGCAAACTTGACGATAGCTTCTTTGGATTAACTTGTTTATCACAATTATTCCCTCCCGACTTTGAGTGGTGCTTGGTAGCCACGGCCTTCAGTACTTCAGAGTCATCAACGGCAGATTTAGGACACTGATTGTCTGCGTCAGTGTAAGCATACTCAACAGATTCTCATCCGACTCATTATGAAGATCATTACCGTCATCAAAGAGGAGGTCTGCTTAGTAAAGCTATTTACTGATATATGTATGTTTAATTTCACCCCACACAGTATCAGCCATCTCTGTTGCATCTACTAGAATAGCCTATCCTTGATTCAGCGCTTGTACTGTTCACACCCGCGCCAGTAACCAGCTGTTTACATTTCCGTTTGCGGTACTACTAACACTTTGACCCCTTGGTTAAAGCAAGGAGATTTTGTTTACTGACATAGAATAGATTCAAAACAGTGTTATCGAAAACTTATCATTTGTACCTAGCCATCTTGTGCAGATCTTTCACTTTGAGTTGGTTTTTCGGAGGAGTTCTTACCGCTTTGAGCGTGCTGTACTCCGCGTGCTATTGATGGACTAGGCATCTGGATCACATTTGGAGTAGTTTATCTCATTATCATCCGTTCCAAACTGTAAGCGCATGTATGCATACCATTATTTTCCTCATATTTACTTCATTTACATATTCGAACGCACGGTTCGCTGTGTTCCTTTTGGCTAACACTGCTCGAATGTATGAGTCGATACCCCTTTCGTAGCCCCGGTTATCCAATGTTAACTCTGTTACGTTGGTCAGGGATGTTTTTGTCTGCTTTTGTTCTCAGATAAGCATTTACGCCAACAAGTTCTATCCGATCAATTTCGTGAACAAGCTCGAGAGGCTGAGAAACTTGCTGCCCGACTTACCCAAGTGGGTTTCGGAGAACTCGCTGGAAAAATGACGGAGTTGGCCCAGATTTCTTACGCAAGTTTGAAAGCGGTCCGATCCGATGCACCCTACTACTTTGAATGGGCCAACTTACCTCAGTTGAATGTTAACCATGACTTGGCCGATCGAAAGCTGGAAGTGTGCGTTTTACGTGGTTTCGTTTACCCCATCCCACCGGATGTTGCTGGTGCAGACAAGTTGGACACTCAGGTGGAGGTTCAGTTACCTATCCCATCGTCGGACAATCCACAAAAGCACAGCACCGAGTGGGTCAAACGTACACGCGATCCGGATTATTCGAACACAGTCTCTCTATTTGATGTGGATACGAAGTCGCGTTCGTTTCAGTTCTTAGTGAAGAACAATCGTGGTCTAAGAGCTTCGGTAAGTGGTTTCACACGCTGTGCCCTCTTTGGCCCAATCCTCTATGGACGTTACTGTCTTCATGTGCATGCATTTCTCCATGATTTGTCCTTACATATCTCATGTCGCTTGGCGGTTGTGTGTTTCAGTTTACACTGGGTCGTTACACAACAACTCTTACACCTGTTCGGGCCACTGGAATACTTCCCATAGCTCAATCGAGGGCCTAATCTTATATCAAGACTCAGTCGGATCCACCTGAATTTTCTCCCATCTTTACTCCTTCCGATTAGTCGGATCGAAACGTGCACACAGCTAATCGGCTTTGCTACTCTAATTTAACAGTCTGTGATTGATATAAAGTCTACCTCTTGAGCGTTTTCAGAGAACCACTCAAGTCAGGTGACTCGCACATAGCCTTTGAAACTTTGTTGCTGACACGTCTGTAACATCTGATCTTTTAAGCCTAACGCCTACATCTGTCGTCCTGGGATAAATAGCTACCCGGATGATTCTTCCGTGTTCTTCATTCAACCGGCTGTTGCTTCGGATCCATCACTGACATTCATTCACCACACCACGTGAGGCTGCGGCTCAGTCAGTTCACGTTCTCTCTATCTAACCCATCGAACCATCCCTTATGGTCTTTAATTCTCGCGTGGCCCTGCTTGTCTACATGTGCCTGGTGTTTGGTGATATTCCATCATATGAGTGACTCACTTGTAAGGCGACTGTGAGAACGTTGTTACTCTACAACTACAAGATGTGACTATTCAGTGTTTGACGTGGCCTGTCGTCAACTATTCGATCGTCAATGTCTGTATTTGCCCGCTCGCTTTGAGTTGTACCAATGGGCAACCAGCGACAGGGTTCGGGAGTGTCAAGCGAATTCATCTGCTCGGTTTACAATGTTGCGCATATTTTGGGCATGCACTAATAATGCCAGCCACTCGTTTGCCTGCTGAGCACTCTACCAACTCCCTGATTTACTCACAAAAGGTGTGAGGTGGAGAACTGAAGGTTTGTCGTACTGCAATAAAGTCAATTACCTGCGGACTGACCGGCGTTGGTGAGTTGGTCTCAGCTACCTGTGTGCTGCTGTTGTTTGACTGAGATTTTTGTGAATTGTAGGCAATACAGCGAATGGTGAAAGCCACCTCACTCAACATTTTCGGCTTGTTGGTCTTTATGGGAGGTGTGGTCTCCTCATAACGAATGTTTGAGTTCAGACATAGGCGCCTTTTAGAAGGCTGCATTTATCCTTCCCTTTTTCTTTTCTGGTTTGGAATTGGTCTCTTCACCGTAGTTGTATAATAGCTAGACATCATCACGAATTACTGATATATTGATGTCTGTGCATTCGTGCGTTATTCGCGACTTCCTCGGCATTTTTGCAGCAACCAGTGGCTCAAACCACAGTAGCACTCTGTCTGGCTCATCGCCATTCAGTTGTCTTAGTTATCGGACGTATAAATTGAAGGTGTAATGTGGCACACTGAATGTTGATCTAATTTCCCACGGCATTTCGATGCCATTAAGTCGCACTCAATGCCCACTTCTGGGGCTGCGTCATATCGTGTCCATCTCAGTTTATTCCCAATTTGGACAACAGAATACCACTACTCGACTGTGATAGCTCATTGTTAACGACACCTGACGGTCCAATGCACGGCTGCGAATCTGAGCGTCATTTTTTCCACTGCTATTTTCCGAGCTTGGGCAGTCTCCCAACACTCAGTCACATGTAGTCGTGTGTGTTCTGCGGCACCCTGTGGTGTATACTCTGGTGGCAGTCCAATCGGTTACAAACTGCTAGTTTGTTATATTTGAAGTGAGTGGGTCTAAGAATAACGAGTTCTAGTAGTACGATTCGTGCGCTTACTGTGCTGGAAAGTAGATGTGCGAGCGGTACAAAGGAAACTGTCCACTTGAATGTAGTGTGACGCCCATCAACTGTTTGTTATTCCATCGTAGGTGTAGCATAAGGACGGGAGTGTGCTCTCACTGTTTTGATCTCCCTAATAAAGGGATGTTTCTTGACTGAACCCTTTGTATTTTCTCTCAACATCTCTTCCGTTTAGGTTTTTTACAGCCGAGGTCTTTTCAAAAGTGCTCGCCTGCTTGGCACAGCCAATTTCCCATTAAAGGACTTGCTGCAGTCGGCCACCATTAGCCCGATTGCCGATTTGATGGAGGGTCGCAAAGCTGTAGGTGGCCGATTGCAAATCCGCGTACGTCAACGTTCAAGCGGGTCGGTGAGTCACACGTTTGCTCCCATGGAGTGTGTCTCTGGTCTATTGTAGTACGAAATCACTGTAAATCACAAATTGCTTTCAAACTGATTACATATAACTGCAAGTAAGCCTTATTAATTTTGATGCTGTTATCGGTTGTGTTGGCAGTCATGGTAGATGTTAACATTCATCATAATCATCATGAGCCTGACCAAAAGGTACTGTGGCTCGGGCCGCCGCTCACCTCAACAGTGACGTGGAATATCCTAGAAAGAAACGTTACCGAGAAGGTCAACAAATATTAAGAGAAGACTAAGCGGAAGAACTAGAAATGGTATGGATACAGGTACGTCATTGACTGTGACAGACCGCTATCTCGTATAGCGTCTCTAACCAGCGGTTTGAGTGATCACAAGGACCCCATCCAGGCAGGCGATACCTGCCCACTCTGCTCAATGGAACAGTCAAGGTCTTCGTATTTCGTGACCACGTTGTTCATTGACCACGACGCGGTTTCACCCAGCTGTTGGTGGCCTCAGTATATAATGCCCGGTACGGTAAACGCTCAGCTGGCATACGGAGCACGTGACCCAACCATCGCAAGATGTGCAACGTAACTACTTGACCAATTGATCGCGCATCCCGAGCGTTCCGGAATGCGTGCCGGCGAACTTCCACATTGCTCACGCGATCAGTCCACTTAATGTGGGCCAAGTGGCGGAGACAACGATGGTCAAACACAGTAAGCCTGTTGATATCTTGCTTGCGAACAGGCCACGTTTCCGAACCATACAGCAAAATGGAACGCACACAGGCATTATAGACCCTTCCTATCAGTGACAACCGAACGTCTTTGCGACGCCACAGATGACGCAGTTTGGCAAGGGCAACTCGTGCCTTTGCTATCCTC
>QNGE01003388.1:0-36052 GCA_008508345.1 Paragonimus westermani | reverse complement strand
AAAAAAGCCTTCTGTTGTTCCGAGATAAAACGGCTTTTTCCATCTCTTTCGATTGTTGGACCAAGTAGTGCTCGCGGTCTTTGCGCAATCATTCACTCAGTTTGCGTTTAAGTTCTCGACGGTTGTCATCATATTCAGAACCAGGTGGGATAGTGCGACGCTTATTCATAAGATTTATCGACGTGACGGCAATCCAGTTCTGTCGAAACTGAACAGCTCCTTCAGAACGTGCCTGTTCACAGCACGCTTTCATAGCTCCGGCGATTTGTTCCCAGTGTTCGTTAGGATCACTCATCTGACTCGAACTGGGCAACTTCTTCACCAACGCCTTTTGATAAGCGTTCTTTACATCCTCATCGCTCGAATGCCAGTTAAGCACCTTGCATTTACTACTGCATTTCCTATTGTTTTCCATTCCAATTTATTTCCTCTTTAAACATTACTATTATCATACGTTGTTCATGGTTAGCTTTAGACTGTTCGGAGCCTCAGCCAACTGGCAATCGAACATATTATGCTTCTATTGGTCAGATGATTGTTGCAAGTAACGACAAAGCGTATGTGCAGTTTTCGCGGCCGCAAATGTTTCGCAACTTCTCAAGTCACAAACGATTGCTCTGGTCTGGAACTTTGGGATAATCCTTAGTAGGTTTTTGCAATTCAGCTACCGCAGATCGATTTTTCATTATTCCAAGTAAGAGGAAAATAGGGTGTCCTCGAACGTTAGCTGATTACCTCTAACCTTGTTGTGCAGTCACAAGCAGAGCCTATCACTTTTGTGATGGTCTTAGTTTAATCACTATAGCACGGGCTTTTTTTTCAACCCAAACCACCGGTACCAGACATTGTCGCTGATCAAGTCAGCAAAGGACTCAACAGGTGACACAAGCTCCACTAACTATCCAGATTGAGCGGCACCAGCGATCGTGGAAAAGTCTGACGAATCACTCTACCTTTGCACCAATTTTTTCAGGGGGTTAAGTGATTTACTAAGAGTCCACCGATACCCCCTCCCTGTGCCTGAATATGTCCCCAGACAACCCAGTGGCGGGCATGTATTTTCGGAAATTGATTTCTGTGAATTCAACAATAAGTCAGAGCAAACTGTGGCACTGAGCACACGTAAGGGATTGTATCGCAGTAATCGTTTACCATTTGATCTTCCAACAAAGTGATGCTATCTGGATTGTCATTGATTACCTCTTGCATGGGTGACATCGTAATCGTCAGCTACAGCTTTCAAGAACATGGTAGTCATTTAGACAAATGCATGAAGCGTATAGAACAATCTGGTCTTCATATTCGCGTGGGAAAATGTTTCATTTTCTCTTCGTTACCTAGTTTTTGTTGTTGACTAGCAGACGATATTCAGGTCCATAAAAAGTTATTCGTTTGCGGAGTGTCATCAACCACTAATATCAGTACCCTTTGGTCCTATTTAGGCATGGTTAATCACTACATGTATCGGGCTCCATTGAATACATTGCGCAATTCTAGATTGAAATGGGCACCTGAGTATCAAATAGCTTTCGAGTCCATACGTTCAATTTTTGTCGTTAACAGGTTGCTGATCACTGCACCACGGAGTTATGACCAGATTGAGAAAGAAGCATTTGCCCTCATTTTCACTTCACGCGAATTTCGCAAAACGGTTCGTGGCAAAAACTTTTTACTGCAGACTGATAGTAAACTACTGTTGCTCATTTTAAATAACAAGAACATTCTAGTACACTCTATCAACCACCTTCAAAGGTGGGCTACCTTTCTTCCTGGTTGTGGTTTCGATTTTGAGCACAATTCTTCATCAGATCATGGACAGGCGGACGTATTTTCACGTTCGTTTGATGCGAACAATAAGACGGACGATGAATTGATCATTGTATCTGTGAGTAGTAAATGAATTCCAGCGCTTGTTTGTAGATGCTGTTGAATGGCTGCCAGTTACTGCAGTCATCGTTCAAGAGATTTTAGTGTTATTAACACCATCATGAATTTATGTGCATTTTAAAATGATTGGATGAATAAAATTCCTGGGCCCCAACTTTATAATCTCTCCATACGGTGCGATTGGCCATCAATCTAAGATGAATGTTTTCTGTCAGGTGAAAAACTGGTAACCTTGGAGTCACTTAGGCCAAAAAGTTTTAGGCCGGTTCCGCGAAACATCCCCAAGATTGACTGAGGTGACATCCTTGGTGCGCAGTTGCGTTTACTGGCCTTTTATAGATCGCTTAGGCTTGTTGGGCTGGTCAGATGGTGCTGTCAGTGTGTTAGCAGTTTCGAAATCACCATCACAAGTCTAGTCACAACCCTGACCGTTCGAGAAAAAACTATGGTGCCTAGTTCATATTGATTTTATTATATCAATCGGTTTTTACTTCCTGATCGTTGTTGATTCGGAATCTAAGTGGCTAGGAGTTGATATCGTAGAAAGACCGACTAAGCGCTCTACTGTTCGCCATCTGAAAACCCTATTATGCAATAGTCCTCGAGATCCTACCTTCAAATAACGTTATTCGGTTTACATCTAACGAGTTCCCAGAATTTTGTTTACCGAACCCTATTGTGCATTTAGAAACGGTGTCCTATAATCCTCAGTCAATTGGTCATGGCGAAGGATTTGTGGTTAATGTGAAACTATAAATTTTCAAATACCGAGGAGAATAATACCTGGATGATGTTATGGACTCTTTCCTGCTTAATTACAGAATAACCCACCAGTTCATATGTTCCCGGTAATGTCTTGCCTAGCGAATGTTTGTTTGAAAAGAATGTTAACAAACCATAAAGTTGGGATGCTTAAGCCACAATCCAATCATGAGCGTCGCCCATTGCTGACAGTTCAACTCCAAGAGCCTGGTAGACGATTTAACGTTGGTGACACTGTATGCAAAGGACTTCAGGACCGTTACAGGTGGATGGGGACACGTTGTTTATGAGCTAATAATCGGAACAGAACAGCCAACCAGCTTCGTAGAAGATGCGAACAATCTAAGCTCGAAGAAATCCATCTAAATAGCCTCCGATTCTAGCTGTTTGGTGACATTACGGAAAATTCAGCACAGACACAACCTATGAAACCACAGGCACTAGACTCTGTTGTCCCAACCTGGTGTTAGTTACTTGAAATGAGATACCCCTATAGGGGTATCTTCGGAAGAAAGCATGTCACTTACGGTGACAGAGGGGACAATCTTGAGGGCCATAGTAGTTATCACATAAACAGACAATGTTATCAATCGAATCCGCATGGAGCTCGATTGTCATTGGCTTGGAGGGATGTGTTGTTCTCACTCTAGTTTGCTGTGTTCAACTGCATGACCTAATGGGCGCTGTCATTCGGATATATACTCGGACGGTTTTGGTTCTTGTCTATCCTGACGAGTTAAAGACACGTCAACTTGATCTACGGACCAGGGTAATGTAACCGCCTGGTCAGAATAGTGATTTCCTATTGTACGATCAAAACCAGATGGGTTTCATTATACGCAACGGAAATCCACGGTCCACTCAATATATTTCATGTCTCATGAGGCTAACTGCATTTCATTTCCAGATTTTGGTATCCGTAGAGTGCATTCTCCGGAGTTTTGTCAACAGCTCAAATTCGCGTGATGACGGCGTATCAGATGACAGATGACTGACGCTATGTCTGAGTATCCCCAGCTGGGCATGTTCATACTGAGTAAAGCTGCGCTAGACATTTCATTCCCGATTACAGTCAGGCATTTGATGTTGATTTGCACCTACTGTGTTAGGTGGGTCGCTTTTGAATCCTTTTCTGCTATCCAGCCACTCAATCATCGTTCCTCCAACTGTCCTCTCACTCACTGTCTCGTACAGCTTATTTTGCTGGACGATTGTACTCCTTACCAGTGCTTTCTAAGCCGTCTAAAACCTGATATGTTCAAGTATCTCCTACTTCTCCACAAACTTCATACATATGGTGTTTCACATTGTTCCCATTTATGTAGTGAGCTCTGCTGATGTCTCCACTGGTCGTTAAGCATCCCAACACATCCTGAAGTTGTTTACATTTGACAGTCATTTATCATTAACAAGGGCACATATCTATGATGAATTTGAGTTAGCTAGCCGCCTCCGGTGATATCGATGACGGCCAGGGATTATTTGCTGCCCGATTGGGGCCTCAGTTCCCGCCATCGTTCTCGTTATGTTTTGCGCAGGTTGACAGTGTACGGTCTCTAAATGCCCGGCAACAACGGCGTCATGGTGCATTATTTGATCCATCATGTGACGCTTCGGTGTCCTGGTTTCTGAAAAATTACACACTGCAATTTTGTTAACAGTTAGAGATTCGTCTGTCCGAATCCATCTACTGGTTAGTTGTCGATCATCGAAATTTGGCACCCTTACAACCTTTATGGGAGCATGGGGTATGCCTAACGTCTGTTGACTACTGTTGGTAATCGACGCCCCTATTGTTCCTGGCCCATTCTGAATTAATAGTATATAGCACTCTGATTGTTTACAAAACACCCGGATTCTGGTAAAAAGATACTCGTTCTTGTTTACTCTGTTCAAGTCATTTTTGTTGGGTCTGGCATAATGGGATAACTAACAATCACCTACATGGTCAGCTGATCACGATTTGGACACTTGCTTTACCGAACGTCGAGTGTTTTTAATGTTAATCTTCCGTAGGCCAGCTGCCATTCGTTTGCATTCGCGAGTCATTAGTATTCACAAACCACCATCCTACGGAATGGAATTTTAATAGAGCACTTAAGAAGGTCTTTACGCACGACTTATTGCCTTGCAAGCTCCTCTCCATAGAACCAAGTGCTTACTTTGAAACAGGAGTTTATGGAACGGAAAACATGGGCTTTATGTGGAAGCTAAGGTACATGGGTGACATACAACCGTGTTAATCGCTAGTCAATCATCACCATTGTTACTATGACAAAGCTAAGCAACGAGTTTTTTCGAACATTTGTAGTTGGAAATCAACATGTTCACACAACTGGTTTGATTAAGTATTTCCAACAGGATCACCGGGTACCATTCTGGAAACGCGAACGTTTGTGTCCGAGTTCACTTATTCCGCGAGTCCCGGTTGTTACATGCTTACCTATCGATAACCCAATTGGAGTTGCTATATTGTGTCTTGAAATACGCATTCACTTTTTTATGGTTTTAATGATCCTTTCTACATAGAAAAAATTGACTTTGACGCTTTTGTGGGATCTTGCCCCTCAGCATTGATTATTAACCTGTTGATTTTTTCTCTACTTCCGCTTGTTTTTGACGTTCTATTCTGATTCTTTTAAACCTGTCTGCTTCACGAATACTGTTTAGTCGGTGTTTTTGACATGTTCAGCTGCTGGTATACACAGTATGCGCTATTAGATCACGTGACCACCACCAAGCTACTAGTCAGTTGTTACCGGTTGACAGATTGTAACTCACCAACATTGGTTATCATCTGACGGTAGACAATATGGTGGTTTACCAGGTGCCTTCCTTTTACTCCTGTCAACCGCGTTTTTTCGGATACGCACACCAAACCTTTGAGTGCCTTCGAATTTCCGGAAACCACCGTGTTCCTCTTAAAATGCTATCCAACGGAACGAAGCACATTGAGCCACCGTTCGGCTCGGTTTCACTGATACTACCCTAACGATCACTTATTCGAAGAGCAACACCATTTAGGTAAGTAGAGATTATGCTTAGTCTTGCAACGTGCAATCCATCCAGGAATTTACAATTGAACGATTCAGGCTTAAAACTCACGCTTGTACTAACATTGTCACATGAATCAATTACTGATCACACAATTGCTCACCAATGCGACTGATGTGTGATAGGTTGCCAATGCTCTCCGCTGTGGATTCATGCAATGTGTTTAGTGACAGTTAGGGTTTGAATAAGCAATGTAATTGGCCGCCTTACCCTCTGCAGTCAATTGGACCAAGTCTGATAACGATTAGATAGAGTAGTTGCCCCGAGTTAGTTGGTGATATGCACAGTAGGTGAGAACATCACTGTTGGATCAATTGCTTGCGGAGATCTAACGTCTCAACTCTAAGCAACCATGGAGTCCTGCAGGAGCTGTTTGTCCCTTTCAATTAGTCTACTACAAACTTGTGTGCAGTTGGACGTGGCTTCTGGCAACGTCATCAGTTGAATACTATGGAGTTCACTTTGAAAGATTTTACAACAGCCAGCTACTCCTGTGGCTAGAAGCGCTTGTGGAGCTACAGTCCGGCTACAAAATCGAATGAGTTGATACCTATTTCAGAGGCACCGCTACCAGCCTTAGCTGTAGCGCCTCTTTATCCAATGGGCTGAAATCGACAAGCCGTTTGTGGCTTATTTGCAAATGACCATGTACCCACCACTGCCCCAAAAGAGGTTGAGAGAAATTTTTATAAGCACTGCGTCGCGGGGACCACTACGGCCCCGTAGTCTACAGGATAATTATTTGGTTTACAGGGTGTCGCTTGGTTATGGGTTGTAGATTCGATTCCCCAGAGTGCGATGCTAATGAGATCCAACAAAATCGAAACAGCTGTCCACCACCTTGCTGGTGGTTCCAGGGTCTAATTATTTGCATAGACGCAACTGTTGACTGTATGCGCTACGAATCCGATTCCAATCTCAGTCTCCATTAGTTTGAGCAACCTTCCTTTTAGATAAAGCCATAGCTACGTACTGTTGACTTCAGTCGATATCCTCAACTTCTTAGTAGACGGACTTTAACGGTCATCTGGAATCACACAAACAGGGAGGAAACCTATTGCCGGACATTTCTTTCATCATTGTCAGCCGCTTGCTTAAATTAAGCAACTGGACTACAGGACTATGACTACGGCGTGTAAGTGAACAGACACGATTCTGTGGGTCGGCAGCTCGGCACCAAGCAACAGATACACTCTGAGTCAGTACTGTCTGCGCATACGGGACTGGAGCTCGATGTTTGATCAGTAGTCAAAATTTTCGGGTTTGAGTTATGTAGTGATATAGTAAATAAATTAATTAGATTCACTAAATGATCAGTCCCCTGGATGTGCCTTGAAATTGAGGGTGTTTGGTTGCGTTGTTCTTCGTCGGTCATACTGCTGCTACCTTGCTCTGTCAGATTGTTATCAACCACTTGCGGATATGTTCTGCCATTGGCAAACGAAGGCATCCATCCATTCGGTCGATGCAAGTGTCATTGCAGCTGCAAATGAGCCGACAGACATTATATTGAGCATTAGGCAGACTTACCCCCCTTGGGTCACTTTAACGGGCGCAGTTGAGCTATGGAATATGTTCGAAACAAGGCGGACCGTAGCCCGTGCCAAGTTATGTTAGCAAGATGCTCCTTTCGAACTGGCAACTGTGGGAAGTATTCTTTTTGGGAACAGTCGACTTGACGTAATTCGGTAGATGTTAGGCTTCTGTGGACATTCGTTGACAGGGATCCTGTTTGTTAAGAGCTTCTTTTCCAGCGCCAGGTAATCACCAATAAAAATTCGACGAGCTCCGGTGAATAATCTTTTGACGAACCCTCTTTTACAGTTGACCGCCACAAAACCAGCAAAATAAATATATTGACCACACTGAGGGGCTTGCGATACACAGGGCAGCGCAGTGCTCCATCAGACTGTCGTGTGAGTAAAACTTCTAAAAAGGTGTGAATAACTGGTAACGTTATAGAACGTAAACAGATGATTCTGGTTACTTAAACTCGAAATTTCATCAACGTGGAGTCCTTAGACTAGTAGCAGTATGGTTTGAAAGTGATCTTTCCGTCATTCTTAGAAGAGTGTTGGCAATTGCTGGACCAAGGAGGCTTCCTGTGGCTACTCCATCGACTAGCGTCACTTAAAGTTTCTGTGCACAAGATAAGGTCCCCAAGATATTCAAGTGGGATTGGGTTGGGAAGATTGCGATACGGTAGAACACGATCGGTCAGCAAAGCTGTCTACGTTTATCTGATTAAATGTGGGCACCAAATAAACACTTGAGTGGTCTGTCAAATGCCAGATAACCCACCAAAGGTCGCCAGAATCGGGGCAATCTGCAGCCTCAGGATTATCGATTCCAGACTGTTTGACTTGCTAGTTAGACCGGCATGGTTCCGTTAATTCAGTTTGCCGACTGATAATCAATGGGGCCGATATGTTATATTCAATTGTGTTAGAGGAACCCATTTTTTCCGTCCTAAACCGCCTCTTTCCTCGAGAAGACGATCCTCTCCAATCATAACAAGGGGAAATGTTGTGAACATTCGATAAGTGACCTCCACTAGTTTTTTTACCTGTCTGGCCTTTATTCCGCTACGCTCATTGGTGGCTTAATGAACTTGACTACTTTTTCCATGTCTGCCCTTCGTTTTTCCGGTTCGATAATGATGGTAGGTCATTATGACCGTATAAATACCGTGTACTTTCCTCCTTGTCGCACGCGTTGTCGAAGCAAAACAAAGTTGCTTTTTTGCAGCTGTCTTTTGGCTTGTCTTGAGCCCAGTTAATGGGGACCGCCGCGTATTTTCGGAACCAAGATTTGCCGTGTTAATTATATCAAGGAGAAGAACCCGATTTCCTATCATTCGTCTTATTTTACCATGGACGAACCAGCGTATTGAGTCAAGGGTTACAACAATTTGTTTTCGACAGCCTGCTATGTCTACTATGTATACACACTACCACGCTCACTGGATAACCGGTCGGTTTTGTTTGATTCCTTGTTCGCTCAAGAGATCGTCTATTTGACGATTATGACATCGTTGGACTGTCTCTCTCTTGTGCGTTGTATATTGCAGTATGAGAATACCGGGAGACAACGGAATCCAAAAGAACAGTTATGATGAGCCTGTCAGTGAACAGAAGCCAATCGAGCACAAACCGTGCCATACATTCTTAGCCAAGTGACAAAGTGGCGTTTATGCTTGGCGTGTCAGTACATTCATCTTTTCAACGAATACTTTTCTCAATAGTGTGATTCTGGATCGCCGGGTTGGTTTAGTGAACACGTGGTGACTTGTGGCCAGTTTGTACTGGTATCGACAGCAGCGGTTGATTTTCGTACCTGGTTCAAATGTCTTCCGACGTTAACAACACTACACGTCCTCGTTTGGACTCGTTAGCTTTGAGTGGTCAGTCTGGGGTTCGAGCTGCCAGGTTCTCTGTCGGTAGTCGAATCCACTCTTCAGTGGATAAAGGCTTCGATTCCTGATGTGAACCAACTCTGGTGGCCCATACTAATAGCTGCGAGTGTTTCTGATGAACGTCGAAGGTGTGCGCAAAGGATGCTTTGCATGCAAAAGTGAACATACCTGGTTTTTGTTGGCAACGTGTTTCTTTTTTTCATCAAGTAGATATGTCATAGTGCCTGTGCCGGGTATTTATGGTAGATTCACCGTTGACCGTTATGGAGCACAGACAGTGTGTCAGTGGTAGCGATTCATATAACTTGATATCAACTCAAGGTGACCACCATTCAGGCATGGCCATCAAATGTGTATTGTGCATGTTTTGGAAACAGGAGACTGCCAAGACCTTTCACAGTAACCGTTTACACATGAGTCCGGCCGCTGTGACCACTGGCCGTAGCCCACGCAACCGATTGAAAAAGTGGCGTATGTGTACAGCGTTACACAACATACATGTTAATTCTTTGCATATGAACGGACATTGGATTTTGTTACACTACTTCAAATTTCCTCCGAACACAATCCGGGCACACAATCAGCACAACGAAACCGGTCTTATAAATTTCCTACTTTTTACTGATTTTTGTACACCAAGTCAAAAGGCCTAAAGCATTCAAGGTAACTTATTACACTAACAGCCACTGCTTGCTCGGTTTGGCCCAGATTGTATCTATCCCTTCTGTTTCCACAGAACTAGGCGTTTTTGCTTTGCGGTTGCCAGACCAACTCGTAACAACGTTGGGTTGCGTGTTACTTATTCACGTGTGGCTTATAACGTTGTGATGAGTGGAAGCACAAGACGCCGGACAGGACACCATAATGTTTAGCTCTGGAAATTCTAACTTTCTGTTTGATGGACATTTCTCTTGAACTTGTGCGCACATTACTAAAACACGAACTACCCTCCTGGTTTTCTAATGTTATTGAACCTTATAGTTTTCGGTTTACGGCAGCTATCTGTCGTAGACCGTGTGTGAATGAAAGCTTAAAACGGGAGTAAAGGCGCATTCCGGTAGCTGGGACGCGACTTTGATGGCGATGCTGTACTTGAGTACCATCCACTTAGGTTGATGCGCGTCTTTGGCTGGTACGTGAAATTCAAGTGTAATCCCTTCCGTTTCTATTTGTATGCATTCCTGCATACTCAAAACGCACTAGCTACATGAAGTAGCAAACGCGCCACAACAAAACGGGTAAATACAACGGGTAAATACAACTGAACACGGAGATGTGGAAAGAAAAAAACGCCGAATCTATGCACCTAGGGATTCGCAACGCATTCTCTATCGAACTTCATTCTTCGGCATACCAGACAGCACCCTTAACGGAACGTTACAGTTGCCCCTTAGATTCCGATCAACAAACTGGGAGCGCTCTACTCGACAGTTTCAACGTCAACGTCCTTATGCCCCTAACCCAAATCATGTGTTGACTAACAGACTGTCTTTCAGCCTAACCAGTCGCTCGCGAACAAGACATGGCGTGCAAACGTGAGTTGGCATTCGTAAAATGTGTTCAACCTAACGGAGCTTGTGAGTCACAATTATTATGCTGTGGTCGTAAACCGACGTTATGTTTGCCTGTGTGCGTGTAAATATAATTACTGATAAATTAGGGACTGCATATCCGTCAATTTTCGGACGTGAAGGTTGTGACTAAAGACTAAGATGACTGGTTGTCAATCGGCTTCATTAACACCAACATTGCCATTGTTCGACCGAGTTGTTTGAGATGATAAAAGCCACGAATGGGCTTGTAGAAGCCTTCCTAGTTTTAGTTACAACTCCTTTGTTTGTTTTCAGTGCGTCAGCACTTAGATGTTACTTACTTATTGAGGTTTACCGAAACAAATTCCATCGCTGTGTCAGATTTTTTCTTGATTGTTTAAAGGCTAAACATCAAAGTCAACCACTTTCGCGTATCGCTACCGATGCTGTTAATAGTGATATCGACAGTAATTATATTACTTGTTAACGTATCTACCATCACTTCTTAAGTGTGACTAGCTCTTCCACATATTTTCATAGAAACCCGGTCTCTCGTTATCTTTTTGCATACATTACACCAGGGACCACAAGTGATCGCCTGTCGCAAACCGTGGCTCTGCTTGAGTTTTCCCAAGTCAGTTCCTCCATCTGTTAAACATGTCAGTCCGAAAACGATGGACCATGAAATGTCTGGATCGAGGCCTTCACCCGATATGCGAGTGTCGGCCGATAGTCACCGCGAACATTCTCCTCGGGTATGTCTCTTCGGGCCGATTTGCTACGATTTTCCACACCACGTGCTGTCATTTCCAAGCGAGGTATAGCCAGCAATTTGATAAACTCGATCAGACGTTCCCATTGCGTTGAATTTCTTTTTCCGCCTACGTTCATAGTACGTGAATTTTCAGCCTTCTACAAACTCGCATCTTAAGCAAATGAGGGCTAGAGCCACACAGTGATAATCATCACTGTGTAATTCACGTATGTGTTAGTAAATGGTCACAATCGGTATCAAGTTTAACAACAAAAAATCTGCAACGACACAATCTATAAAATTCCTTGACAAAAAAAACCTGCAACGACAGCTGGTGAACAATACATCTACTGAGGGGATTCAAGCATTAATAAATCGCTGGTGTAGAATGGAGAAAGATTTCAAACACTATATATGAAATGAAAATTTCCTGACCTTGGTGAGAAGTCAGTTATGTAAAATTGCCGTGTCAGTTTGTTGCTCAAAGCATCCCATAGATATATAACGAGAGCAAGTCGAAGTATTAGGCCTGTTATGCGCTTTGGGAGATGGGTATCTATTGAAAAGTTTCTTATATTGACTTCCTCTCATAAACGAAAACAGAATGCTAAGAATTAGAGTTTAAGGCACCTAGTAGTTCGGATAAACTGTCCTGTAAGCAGGCAAAGAAAATCGAATCAGGTGTTCGATGATGAACACCATATCGCCAACACATATGATTGCAGGTATGTTACTGTAAACTGGTATGGGTCTGATATAAAGTTTGAACGAATTGCGCCATATAAAATACTATAACCAGCAGTGGGTGGCGATAAGGCTTGGTTCACAAATTAAACAAATTGGTTTCGATTTATAACTTTTTGCATGGAAACTTGACAGATTGAGTTTGAATCCCAGATTCATTGGGGACTGGAATTTATATTTCTTTGCCACTGCTTCCAAACACATCTCTGTATTTTAGCGAACATATGTGAACGGTTCCAGGTTTCCCATCGAGTGATCACAGAATGGAATGAACTAGACAAGTGAGAACGTCACAACGGAACTGGACCTTGACGCGGTGTGACGCCTTTCACATCTCGATGACCTATTGGGACAAAGTGGACTATGTGGCCATCACACCGACAGTCACTCATACCAGGCAGGCCCACAGGTAGAGGTCCGATAAACCAGTCTCCTGGTCCTCTAGATTGACGGTTGGAAGAAAGGTGGCATCTTTTTCCGGAAAAAGTATCAGTTCCGGTGTATTGCCATCCACCCGCTGCCTTGTGATACAGGCTTTTGAGCCGAAGGCTTTGGTTGAGAACCCTAATCATTCATTCTGTTTAGGTCTTGGCGTCCTGGCAGTATCTCAGCCCACATACAATCATGAATACTCACAACACTACTAATTTCATGCTGCATTGGCCGTCTCGCAGTATAAACCAGGTCGCCCTATTTGTTATATACAGCAGGATGGATAGGTGAAAACATGTTGCTGCTGACCCCTCCTCCACTGTCTTATCAAACTTAGCTCTCAGAACCCTCCGGCCTTCATTTCTGGTGATTACTCTACAGATCCCGCAACACCGTGTCGGTAAGCCTCCGACCTCCCTCGTCCATTGCTTAGACCTAGAATGCGAAGTAATGCCTTCAACGTTCGCGCTCTAAAACGGACTCGTTGAATCTCGACATCTGCCGTATCTGAGAGACCCAACGTAAGGAACTAACGGTACCCGCACTGTCTACCCGATATTGGTTATACGCTCCACGACCGCCGCTACCAGTCAGGTTAGAGTAGGTATGGTCCTCAGCACGATAGCCACAGCCGCATCGGTAGATCAGATTCCTATTAACAGAAGAGTGCGCCGTCCGCCTCGCAGGTTGTGTTAAGACCAACTTTGGACGCAAAACTTTCAGAAGTCTTTTCATTTTGTCTGCATGGGCTCCAACTGACTGTAGTGACGTTGGCGTCAAGAATGCCTTCTACTCAGATCTGACTGCTCTCCTTCGGTCGACACATGGTTCTCATACAGTCGTTCTGGCGGGAAATACGAACCTCCAGGTCAGCCGTTTTCGTGAGGTCGAGTCTCCTTTGGGTGGCAGATTTGGCATAGCATCACATCGCACAGATAATGGCGGGCGATTGTTATAGATGTGCGCTGAGCATAAGCCATTTTTAGCCATCACTAGTTTTAGGTCTCGTGCGCGCCACTGTTATAGTTGGCCCCCGCCTCTTCCGAATCAGGCCTGGTCTCGGATAGACGACAGACTTGTTATTTACAGGTGGCCGGGTTCCGTTCACTATTGTCGTTCTTAATGAAGCACGTATTTGGATTCAGGTCGTGCACCAGTACGTTGCTCTTTCGTTCTTACTTGTGCTGGGCAACGACCTCACTGACGGCAACCACTGGCTGTTGAGAAACTGACTATATCATCGATAAACCGTAAGTACCAAACCAGCTTAGAAAGCTTTCTCAGTAGTTCTTATTCTGCTGAGTACTCCGGAATGTGATTTGCAGCCTCAAAGTGCTTCTGAAAGATTACAGTGACTACGTAGATTTGATGTTGGATAGTGAAGTCATGTAAGCTGTTGGCCGGTTTGTGTTACTGGGAAGCTGCGCTAGCGGGGGCAGTGGGAATGTAGGTAGTGAAGTGGAATCGCATATCTCTAAGGCTAGGGCGGTAATCGCCATTGTAGGACACTTCTGGCGACAAAGTGACATCGTGTATGTATCTTCATCGTCATCATCACAGATTAAAATACGTCAATGGTTATCACTGATGCTTAACTGCCACACAACCACGTAGAGAAGAAAAACCTGTATAGGATGAGAAGAGAAAAAGGAGGGGGAAAGGACCTAACCACTAAAAGAAATAAATAAGTCTGTTTTCGAACATTCAACATCAAGGTGCCTATACCTTGCAAACAAACAACCGAGCTGTAATTAAAAGTAAGGCGACATCAGCTATACCCTTGTCCCCACATTTGACATGACTGAATTATCATATACAATCGCTCAGCCACATGCGTTTGGAGTAATGCCCAGGTTATGTGGATTATATGAATCCCTCATTCTTTTACAAGGTAATTTGGCATAAGCAATAGTAAAGATTCACCAAAAACATACGACTGGTTTCCTAATCACTACCACCTAACAGGTATGTACATTCGGCAAACTTCAGCCACGTGTCCTACCATAGGAACAGCAAGTATTGTAAATAACAACTAACTGCGTGTTAGTTGTACCGTTTACGTAAAACTCGGTGGAGTCCGTAGGTCACTTTAGATATTAGGAGCACTTACCGAAGCTATGCAAAAACTCACCTCACCTTAAAATCCTGGTTGGTGTTATAGTTCACTGAGTACTTACACCCGTTGTGTTCCTCCGGCAAAATTTGACCATTCAACGTGCTACTTGGATCATTTTTTCTTGTAAAATTATAATGTCATCTGAAATCTTGGGGCCGACTGAGTTTTTATGACGCTTCTGTAGTTGTTGTTAACACATACAATGATCTACAGACTCCACTAAATGTGTGGTAAACGACGCAGCTAACTCACATATGAGTCTAATCGCATTTACTCTCCAATTCGCATGCAGATTTAGGAGGGCCGTCTGGTAGATTCGCACAGGCATCCATTTTGGAAATCGCGCGCAGTTGGTGTAAGTAGATGAAGTTGACCTCGGAGGGATACGGGTAAATCACGTCATTTCTGATTTCATCGGCTCAAGCACGCATTAAACCAAATGTCGCCATAGCTGTATTATCCTCGCTTGATCGCCGCCCAGTTTTCCTCTGCGCAAAATTGTTTATCCAACTTAAGTCGCTTGATTCATCAAGTGACAGTCTTTTGTTCTCACACCAAGTGAATTAATCCGTTAATTTAGTAAAGTACATTATCCAGCAAAATGTGACATTTATTAGCGTGTGATAGGCATTCGGTACTCGCATTACTCACCCATTTCTTTGCAGACGCTGATTTCGACCGCAGTGTTTCGCTATCAAACATGTGTTTAGCAACAGTTGCAGTATACTGTTCAGTCAGACTCTGGGGTCTCAGCAAGACAGTTGAGTGTGTGTTTGCACATTTGCTTATCCCGTGAGACAGCTGACCTATCAGATAGATTGATTAATGCGATAAGCCTGAAGTGGTTGGCTGTAGGAGCACCTCATACCCAGTGGATGAAGTTATGAATATTTTTCGAGGAGGCAACTTTATTTATTTAGTGTTTCCGTTCACCGTTCAAAACATTAGCTTTTTCTTTTTTATATTCATTTTGACGTGTATCTGTTCTATATAATGAACTAATGACTGTGTCCGCACATTGTTCCAATCGGATTCGCCCTTGCACATTGGATTTCTCTCGTGATGGATTGATTGACAAATCCACAACTGTTTTGCTCAAACCTATAAACGGAACGGACTGTTTTAAATCTACAACAGGTTGTCATGTAATGTCGGCGAATGTCGAGTTGCGTGCATGTGATGACAAACTATTATGATCAAAATCACTACCTGCGAGCAGAGATGACTATTATTAGCAGAAACTGCTCATCACGTTCCTATGGATTAGCACCATTTTGACAAGCAGCAAACATTGTTCGCTTTAGACTTCCATTTCTACACGTCTGGGCGTATTAGGGCAAATTAATTAAGAGTCGAAGGTTTGTTTGAGATGGGCAGACAGGGATGCTATAATAGTCCCTTTCATAGCTGTGTTGGAAACCGTTACTGTCTCTGAGTTACTTCTACAAAAGATTCAATCTTTTAACGCACTATCATTGCGTGGTAGCTCAATCCTAAAGACGAATTCGCACGGGTCATAGTTACCGAACTGGACGTCACTAATTTACGATAGAAATGTTACTCCTGTTTTTTTTTTATTGGCAGACCGTGGCTGTCTCTGTTGATAATCGTAACGAATCGGTCAGTTCTGGCGATTCACGGCATCACCAATCGAGCTACAAGTTGTACAGCTTGGCTGTTCTCAAATCTGACAAAACTCATACGGAACAGCATTTGCGTGATCCTCAGCTGGCACAGGTCGACCGGGATAAGTACGAACATCGACTGCGAGTGATTAACGAGCTGATCGAAGGGCTTCAACATCGTCTTTTAGGTCCCGATGCGTCTACAAACCTTAAAGCCTATGTGAACGAGTTGAATGCTTTGGCTGATGAGACGGATCGCAAATATCGGGATGCCAAGTGTCGGGGAGCGGAATCCGATATGGTTGAATATAAACGCAGATTGGAATTGATACTCGGGGAACTGGATTACTACCAAAAAAGGTCTCGAGCTTGAGACCAGCAACTCAGAGACAAAATGACCGAGGTGACCGTGTGCGGCACCATTGTCTTTCCACTAATTTCGTTGAACTCTTACTGCTTTGTCTCTGTTGTCTAATAACTCGTATTTTGTGACCTGATTTATACTCAGTTAACAGAGAATATGTGCTTCACTGGCCATTCGGTGTTGCTTTCTAGCATTAATGAAATACAGTCGTGCGCCAATGCAATGACACTTGCAGGTTAAAAAAATACCACGTGGCAGAAGCCACTTCATTGTGGTAGATAACTAACATTCTCGCTCATTTCGCAACCCTTGTTATGCACTACGTAAGCATGGCCAATTCTCTCGTTCTAGTTGTAAAGCGTATACTTTCTTGCTAAACCAAGTTCACGACGCCTACACCTAAATATTTAGCAAAAAGTCAGTAATATTTGTTTGCCGTGCGACTTCACAAACTCTGGCTTCATTTCTTCACGGTCTAAACAGGGGACAACCACACTTTCCAAACAGGCGCACAACAGCCGTACAGCCTAGTGTCCGAAAAAAATTAAGCAAGGTACAACCGTGGGCGACAGGAACCGTATGCCTTGCATCAGCTGAGCTATTGGTGTGAATTCGTGGTAGAAAACGTGCCACGTAGGGCATGCGGCTGCTATCACTGATTCGGAGACAGGATTTCTTCAAAACTGGGTCTCCTCCACGCTATCGAATTTACTAGACTAATCGTTAGTGATTCCAGACCTGGCCACAAGTCATGCTAGAACTTGTCGGTTTTATTAGTAACTGTTCTATTCTCCATGGCCTCTTACAAAATTACGTCCAAACATTTCTGCTTGCTGGCGCCGTTTCAGTTCGTCGCTTTGTGTTCATTCCCATTCTGGACTGACTATGTTGTGCTACGTATAGTATGAACACCGGCATGCGGAAAACGTAGGTATTGTTGTAATAACGTGTTCAAGAAAAGTGGTCCTAAATTTGGTTTTGTGTTTCTTTGCCTCACCTGTAGGGGAAGACGGTGCGTCGACTGGTATGTATAGTGACGTGTAGATCCCGTCACTGTTCCAATGGCAACTTGTTTGGTGTGTTAGATGATAAATAAGTCGATCATTTTGAATTTTCTTGTCTTGCGGGCTACATCCACAAGCAGCAGAGTTCCTCACCAAGCTTGCTGCACGCTTATCAAATCTGAGAAGTCACTCTCAAAAACCTGTTTCTGTTCGCAGTTTTCCGTCGTACTGAGAAATAATTGGTGTATGACGCTTTTGGATCTTCCGTAGTTAACAGTCTTCGACAAGTAACGGACTGAGAAGAGCACAACGGGAAGAGATTTTTAGACTTTTTTGAACAATTGGGTTTTTCTGATATCTCCTTAACGCGACTTCGAGAACTTAGAAAAACACCTGGCCAATAGTATTCTCTTATGCCGCACTTGCTGCATGGTACTCTTCACGCCGTAGCTGGCTTTGGGGAACCAATGGCGTTGCAACAGTTCAGCCACAACAAAAGTGAGAACTCAGCTAAAATACGCTATGACGGAGACGAATACACGTGCCTGCAGCCGTTGCCTGAGGCCCAAGGAGTGGATGAACGTGGGCAAAGGAGTGTTATTATGCGCAGTACACCTGCTTCAGAAAACCCAGACGTCGTTACTCAAGTAGTACATGATATAGACCCATAGATATTACTGGCATTACCCATTGGTCTTTATGTTCTAACAGTCACCGGCGTAGTCGTCTTGGGAATAACTTTCTTGATAGAAGAAACAGGGGAACAAGTGCATGTAAGCCGCTTATCGTTGCCCTTTTTAATCACGTATCATTTTGACATGCCAAGAAACATCAGATCTAATTGCAGACAACCGTGTACCATCGAAAACCCCTAAACAATTGCTCGTCATGTTGTCCCCAGGCGATCTTCACACAGAATCCGAAGTCGATCCAGGAGTTCAAACAATCTCGGCTCACCACCACTCCATTAGGGGGTGGCGGCCTCAAAGTACACTACAACACACCAACTCAGCCCTTATCATTCGGTGAATCTCCTCAAGTCAGTTCCTCTGATATGCTTACTGTAGGCAGTGTAACTGCTTCCTGGTATTGTTTTTGCACCAATGCGGCTTCACTGCTTAATAAACCGGACGTGCTTCGAGACCTCTCTTCCCGGCAAAAATTATCACGGAGACCTGGCGTAAAGAAGGTATCCGGAACATCGGTTTATCCATCCCCAGGTATGACTTTCATGATGATAGGAAGATCGGTAGAGAAGCTGATGTAACTCTTCATTTGGGGTCACATCTAATGACCTCAAGTAATCGTGATAGGGCACCACTGCATCTTCACCAAACAGTCTGACAGTTAATTAACGTCAATCAAAAACCTGTTTGATCGGCGATTTGCAGATCGCCTTCTGCACACAGAGATGCCGACACAGCCGTGCAAAACGCTTTAGGTTACACCCACACATTAATAATGGGGGATTTTAATCACCCGGAACTAGATTTCACTAATAATTTAGTCCGTACTATAACGTTTTTATGCGCTGGAGATTTCTTCGGGGTGGTAATGAAAGCTGGACTGTTTCAGCGCATCTAGGACCGTACGAAGTGGCGGGTGAGTTAAGTACCGCCTTGTCTGAATGATGGTTGTAGTGGGCAAGCGTGGATATGCACTTGATCCTCGTGCACTAACAATTTTTATCGCCTTTCCTGAAAAACAATCGAAATATAGTCCCAACAGGCATCGAACTAAAAAAGAACGTGGTAGGTTCTGGAAACAAACCGTATAATTCCGGCAATATTTTGAGATATGATATGTATTACTGATGAGTAGTCGGGGATTTGGTTTATTTTCAAGTTGACCATCACTCACATTTGATCGCAGCGTTCGCATTCAAATAGACTTTCCAGCCAGCCTCTTTCGAAAAGAAGCACTGGACTCGAGTTTCGCTCACATTAGAGCTCGTCAGTAGTGCATATCCTTGCCACGGCCGGGATTTGAACTCCGGACATTCCAATCATGAGGCAACCGTGTTAACCACTGCGCCATTGACCTCACATTAGGCACGACCGAATCATCAAATCTGAACGCTCAACCACTCTCGCTTGTGAGCAATATGATATGTTAGCTCTAGTCTAGTCTGAAACCAACGGCAGTAACCAAGCGAAAAAAGAACTGGCGACTTCCCCGACAGAACTCGAGGTGGGCTCCAACCCACTCGGTGGCACTCAAACGCGCGCTAGGTGAAAAGTGTGTAGAACTTTCGAGTCCCTTAAAACAACACTCAAAAAGGTGCGAGCGAAACGATCCTGAAGAACAAAATAACAGGTGAGTGAGTAACCTCACTGTCGGGAAAACGATAACTTACGATATTTCCCGGTCGTTTATGCCGCGAAAGGGGGTTGACTTGAGGTACTCCAATTCAGGTCTTTGATTCAGAAGTCTGACCTGTGAGTCAACAGGACAGGATTTTCTTGGGAGACCCTACCCAGAACCAATGGCTCAAGAGTATGACTCACTTGGTGGTGAGGAACTTGCCTAGCACAAGAGCGCAGTGAATAAGACAATAATGTCAGATTCCGAGCACTGCTGTGCGCAGTAAATGCATTCAAACCTACATCAGGCTTCTGAGTGAATGCGGATGTTTTTCGACCTATTTGATAACGCCAGCTGTCTAAGTTGCCTAAGCACTCCTACGTAGTCAGTAGTGCGACATACAATCTTGTGAGTGTAACTGCTCTTTGATTGCTCCCCTTCGGCCTGTCTGATACGGTTGCACCTGGAAAGATCGAGGTCCTAGTCGCCGTAGCTCGCTGAGTCGAAATAGTACACAATCCTGACCACCTCGTAAAGGTAGCAGTAAAAACTAGGATGGGCTGTAATACTTTACGGCAACGAAACGGCCGATCAGGATAGAGGACGTGAACCGTCTTCAGGTATTTGAGCACTGATATCTACGTTCGATCGCTCGTATCGAGTGGCAACATCGAGTAAGTAACGAAGAGGTTAGGAAGCGAGAATTTGGTAGTGATTCTGAAACGAGTTCTTCTGTTCACTTCTTGCATTCACAGACTTAGGTGGTTAGCTCATGTACCAAGGATGTCAGCTAGCAGTCGTCTACTTCATCGAGCACTGTTCGCCGACGGTGCGGTCGACTGGCATAAAGCGCGGGGTGGACAGATGAAGACCTGGCGTAGAGAAATGAAATGGTTCACGAAGAGGTTGGCCACCGTAGGTCGGGTTCGTCTCTCAGGCTGGGGCCGTCGATGACTGTAAACTAGATGAGATGGCGGTTAATCAGGCTCAGTGGTGTAAATGTTGCCGAGTTGTTTGTGAAGTAAGCACACTTAATGACGTGGGGCAACGAAAACCGTAACAAAGCTGTCTTTTTGATGGCGCCTCATTTCCACATAGGTCGGTCGTCTATTTGTAAGGTGAAGGCGCCTCGATATTAAAGGTTTGAATGCAAACAGTTTTCACTAGTTAGGTATTCCTTTTTTTCATTCGATAAGATTTGATCTCCTCTTCGTACTCGCATGGCAACTAAGTTACAGCACGAACCCCTAATTTATTGCTGTCTGTGACTGTGGTGTATTGCCGGAAGTTTTCTTCACTGGCACTCTCCTGCACCCCATGCGGTATTTAATGTGATAGTGCCGAAACGGTCGAGGAATACCGATCATAGTTTCGTATTCATATGTGATTTCACTACCATCCTTTCAGACAGCATACTGTACATAGAGCTTGACTTTTAGGAATACCACTCTGCCATCCCGCGAGTATGCCTCACCTACTGAACACTAGGGTTGTAGACGGCAATCTGGTAACTGGAATTTTAATCATGCTCAGTTGGATCACAGAAGTTAGTAATTTTAACCTAACTGAGAAGTCCTGATGACGGGGTTGTCAGTCGGATTGAACAGAACGATTGTTTATTCTTTCAAAAGGATCGGACAAGCCGAACAATTCCACACAAGGCTGTATCTGTGTTTGGACAAGCTCATCTAGTCATGCCTCTTGTGAGGTTAATGAAGTTGTGGTTAATACACTGGTGCGCAAATTCCGGTTGGGACGAGGGTGTTTACTACTGATGTGCTCCAGTAAGAGCGGAACTGGGATCTAGTGCTCCCTTTCGTAATGAGCCAGTTGATAGGTTTATCTGAATGTGGGGGCGGTGAACAAGTGTGGATGGCGCTCAATTTGAAACACAACACGCCGCACGATAGCAAACTTGATGTAATGAAAGTTCGACACAGTCATTCGCCATCCGACGGAATCCGCTGCTTTCCGTGGTTTTGAAAAATTGTGTACCATACTGCTGCATCGGAAGTTTCCTTATTCACCACTTTCCCTTAGTCGTCGTAGCAGTGTTACTTTCCCAGCCTAGAAACGCGGCTCAAAATCGTTACGAATGCACCACTGCTCTGATGCATAGGTCAATCAATGCAAGGTGATGGCTACCAATACCCACAACACCACATTTCGTGCATTGTGACGTGACTTTGAAAGCTTGCACTCTGATTTATTCGTTGTTAGAGGTCAGTATTACTAACAATGGTGTGGTTGACGAGGTAGTCCGCTTTAGTAGTTGATGTAAACTTCTATTGTTGATGTGTCCTGTTCATCATTGAAACCGGAAAAAGGAATCCCTGTCAGTCGGCCACTTCGTGTAATTCGTCAACATTTGTTGGTTCCACTGAGCAACGAATCAGCCGGTCAATTTACTACGTACGACGTCAGTTTTGCTGGCAGTTTTTGTTTATTGTAATCGAACCTCAGTGACCACCTTTTGTGGGCGCAAGCCATGGCTAAGGGACAAGTTTCAGAATAAAATGGAGTTGGTTTATCAGATTTTGCTACTTTTCATACGTGAATGTATGGTCATCAGAACGTACGACCCTCACTCGGCTCAGGTCATTAGATTGGCTTGGTCGCTGAACGCTTGCGAGTTTGAAATGTCTTAATAGGACGTCGTGGTGACGGGTCTGGTTATGAAGGCGGTAACTTGTCGAGAAGCCTCAACGAGACGTGAGCCCCATCTCCGAAACTCAAGTGGTTTGCCGACAACCTGACTGTCGTTACCGTCATGTGAAAAATGTGTGCTGTAGCAAATGATACACCGACATACACTAGACTCGCCTTACTCCTACCCCTAAGAAGGATACTGCAACAGCCCGTCATTACGCGCACCACTGTTGATTTTTTTGCTATGCTATTCAGGACTGAAGGCCCATGCACGTATAAGACATGTTTGAGCTACTGAGGCCTACGTAGTGATGGATATGCTTGGATTGGCAGGCTAAACCCCTTTGTTCTGAAAGCGTTAGCACTTCGGGGGCAGCAGTGAACAGGAAATAAGTGGGTCACAGCAGGTCAATTGACATTGATTTTTTTAGAAGCCTTATCTATAGTTCTGCGACGTGAACGCTGGCTAACGGATCATCCGAAGCAAGAGCGGTGAAGGACGACTGGTGCAGTTTATGAGCCCAAGAGATTCCGACAGGACTGCCCGTTTTCGCCTCATAAATGTTCCCTATACCGGATTCTTTCGGTCTCTGTGTGCTAATTTTATTTTCTAAACCCGGAAAGCTCCGACACGTAGTTTTTTCGTGTTGAGTTGCCACGCCTGACATTGGGTACCGGTAGACCTTACCGTGTGGTTAAAACAGTTATCACACGTGATTCAGTAACATTTGCTTGTGATGAAATCATTTCAGTTGACATTTCGTTGACAATGAGAACTTTATTACAGTTTTCACAGCCTATCACAGTAGAAACAGCAGCATCCTGCCGCTAAATATCATCAAAAAGCGGTCAAGAGGACGAATCATTCGGGCACATGAATAGGAACAGTTGAAACATGCTGGTTTAGTGATCATCAGCCCGAAGATCGCACTGTCTGAAAAAGGCTTGGGAACCAGTAGACACGCTCTCCCGCAGGATCTGCGTCATCGACCCAAGACATGCCCTCTTGTACGAGTTGGTTGAGGGCGGTACGTGCACGATCTTCGCTCCAACCAAACCTTCGTGGGTAAGTTTTTCACGGAAAACGAGAAAAAAACGATAAAAAGATGTGAGGGAGGGTGTACTAAACAAAAAACTGGCTACTCACAAGGTCGAACATGCAGTATTTGGAGATGATTGCAAGCGATCGGGATTACGATAAAATAACGTTTAAATCAAACATGGAAGATTGCTATCCATTGCAATGCGCTCTAAGGTCGACCTTTTTTCTTTACTAATTTGAAGCCTTTGGTGACCACAGCATGAGCGGTGAACGATACAAGAAAGGTGGAAACGTCTTTCTTGCAAAGCAAAAACAAGAGGCAAACCCAGGTAAATGAAGGCGAAATGCTTACTTTCAGCCGAACAAACTTTCTGACCAGATTAGTATGGCCGTACAACGAAGATATATTTCGTACAAACGGTACCTCACTGTTACATGGTTCAGCCTACTGGCTCCCTTTATGCCCTGTTCAATTATTTACTCGCTCAATGAAATAGGTACGCAATGTCTGATTCTTGTCAAGCATTTACAGGGGTTCCTAAGCAACCTACAAGAGATGCTGTTGCTGAACGCTGGGTACCAACCACGTTGAGTAGATACAAGAATATCCAACAGTATCATTGCTCAGTAAGGAACGCAAGTGCCTCTGACACAAGCAATGGCCAGTTGAAACGACTGTAAACCCTAAGAAGCCCATCTCGATCATTTATTATAAGCCGTGACAGCATTCCAATTTACGTAATGTTGACGATGGATTTAACCACATTCGAGCCCAACCATTGATTTGGTTGCGTCACAACATGCGTAAACTGATCATTTTCGCGTAGTAACTGTACTAGTCTACGCTGCAGTGCAACGGTTTTGAAAAGCGATATCTACGTACAACGCATTGACGTTAACT
Source organism: Paragonimus westermani (assembly GCA_008508345.1). Classification (NCBI taxonomy): domain Eukaryota; kingdom Metazoa; phylum Platyhelminthes; class Trematoda; order Plagiorchiida; family Troglotrematidae; genus Paragonimus; species Paragonimus westermani. The sequence goes on along the minus strand of QNGE01003388.1, from coordinate 11,467 downwards.
GTAAAAGACGTGCATACGTGGTGAAAAAACGAGTTCAATCCCCCGATCGAATGATGGTTGTTTGGATAACCTTAAGGAGTACGTTCTCACTTAGCCCACATAGATACTGCTGAATCAAGCCATACCGAACTATTTTCACGCAAAATGATGGTCCGCGAAACGCGTTGGTGATATTGGCAAACTTGAACTTACTCTTGACAGCAAAGAGACCCAGTGGTTTGTCCAGAGTGGGATTCAGCAAGCCCCAAAATATTAGTTTTGTCCATACTCATCTCACCAGGCACTGATTGGACTAGGGTCCGGCCGCCCGCGATATGAATCAACATAAAGCCTGTTCCAAGACAGCGCAGTTTCTTAATCGAACGCTGTACGTCGTCTGTGCTGATTGCAGATGCGTAAGAACTTTTTGTTGCATTTAGTTGGGCAACCAACTCGTTGAGCGGTAGAATACCTCCAGTACGCTTTTGATTGCTCATACAAACCTAGACCAAAGAGAAACGTAGAATGTCTCTCGTCTGTTAAATGAGAAAGATCGTTTATCGGCGAAGCTACCTCTCATCGTTCGAAATATAGTGACGAAACAGTCATAGTGACAATTGTAGAAAACTGTTAACCAATCGACGAGTAATCGAAATATACTTTGCACAGCTATGCTCAAAGAAGTAGGACAGTTATCCCGACCCATCTAAGGCAGAGTTCAGCTTGGTATCAAAACACAGTGTTGGTAACTAACAACGCCATTCCGTGGATCAAGGACTTCATCAAGCCCACCACGACGTAGGCTTGCCGTATACATAGCGTGTTCCCCAAACAGCTTCGCACGCTAAAATTGAATTTGATTTCTCGACCACAAGTTAGATTGGTGACGCTTCTCGCTGATCTAGTAACACAAATATAAGACGAATACTCCTAGGCTATCCAAACCTATACAAGAGCTCCCGAAGCAGCTAAAGCCAACATCTATTGCTGTGTTATCCCGAACCTAGGTAGGCATCGGCCGTACTGATGAGCAGTTCGCTGCGAAAACAGTCTTGATGTATGCTCATAGGACCGTGATGACGTAATAAATTTGTGTTCGTTTTTATACTTACGCTTCACACGCACGCTTACCGTGACATTTTTTTTATTCACGTCTTTTGTTATTCATTTCAGCTTTCATATTCGTATTGTGCGACGAATAAAACTTGGGTTTCTAACAACTCGCCGTTCTGTTTTCCGCAACTGCTAATGTTCCGTTAATTTCGTCTGATTGGTCGTAACAACTTGTTCGTTTCGAGCAATTTACGTAATAGATCGTCTTTCTCGTCTCGAGCGCTTCGATGTCGAATCTCATCATAGACAGCAATACATCACTGGTTCACACTAGTGCTTAACTGTCGAATCTAGCGCGAGAGACTCAAAACAATGGAACCACTGATGTTGCAACTTCAATCTAACATGCTGGATACACTCACCTATTTCATCTCATCATTAGTCTCACTTCGGAGTGCGAATTGCTTGAAATATCTACTCTCCAGAGTATTTATATCCAACCCATACATGAAATTCTGTCCTGTCAAACAAAAGAGTGGCCCACCGGTTGATTAATTCGCCCACCAATGACTGCACCTTTCAAACAAAATCTTCATGATGCCATCCGAGACGCCTTTATCAGTAGAGTTTTATGTACTTAGAAAAAGCAAATTTCTAGATAAAAAATTACTGTTTTCCAGCAGCCTTTGATCAACGGTCGACCGACCACATCACCACCATGAACAGGATAATTTTGTTTACGCGGGATAACACAAGAATGTGTGGAAGGAGCCCCGCCGAATGTGATCATAATCTCAAACGTTTCGTAAATTCAATGAGACTCGAAATAGTAATGCGTCAAAGTAGATAAAATTACGCAATTTTTAAGTTTCAAAGGGTAGTATCCAACCGCATTACGATCATTTGAAGCCCATTTATGAGCTACATTCCTCGATAGACATCGAGTCCCAACCGGGAGTAGATGGATAACTCGCGTAGTATTGAGCATGGGTTTTAAAATTTCCCGAAAATTTCTACCTTAGTGCACACAAGACTTGCCCGACTTTCAATCCTATGAAGCAGACGTTCGAAAATTTGAAAAAGGAACTTGCTAAATCACTTCTGATGCTTAGTAGTCCGAGACTCCCGATGGTGATCGAACTGATCCGTACAACTTCGCAATCCCTGCTACCTTGAACTAGGCTGGCTAACCCGTATCCTTTCCCTCTAGAAAGCTAACACACAGAGACATTACTCTGCGGCATAGAAAGAAGCGTGTACAATCATTAACACCATTTGCAAGTGAAAAAAAAAACATTTTCTCGTCATTTCAAGTTAGTCACTGAGCTACGGGTCTTTTACCTTCCCCTTTAACATTCGACAAGAAGGTACATTGAAATGGAGCAGTCATGATAGAGATTTGATGTCGACTACAGACCACGAAGAGATTGCCAGCAGCAGACCTGCCTTGTCACAGATGTTGTGGAACTGTTCGCAACCGACCTAAGAGGAATTCATGAATCTCTCTGATGTCCTAATGTCTCGTGCATAGTACACATCACTCGTCCCAAGAACATAATCTTTCCGATTGAAGAAGTGAACGGTGTAACTTCAAGGTGACAAATATGTTGTGAAGTGGGACCTCTATATTTCTCGGCCTCCGATGATGAGTGCGATAAAGCCACCGAGCGTTATGAAGAGTTACTTCAGAAGACTAATACTTTCTACAGCCATCAATAAACACTTGTTCGCATCATAACAGTCACAAGCCTCACCAGATGATACTGTGGCGCGGACTACCACTCACCTCGAGAGCCACGTGGAGTATCCTAGATGAAAACGTCGCTAAGAAGGTGAAAATCAATAGAAGAACACTAAGCGAAACTACTAGAAATGGTATGGATGCAGGTACACCAGTGGCTGTGGCACATCACCATCCCCGATGGCGTTTCCAACCAGCGATTTGAGTGATCACGAGGACACCAAACCATGCAGGTCGTACACACCCACTTTGCTCAACCAAACAGTCAGGGTCTTCGCATTTCGTGACTACGTTGTTACTTGACCAACACGCGGTTTCACCCGACCGTCGGTGATCTCAGCATACAATGCCCGGTATGGTAAATGAGCAGATGACATACGGAGTACGTGACCCAACCATCGTAGACTGTGAAACGTGGTTGGTTCACCAATTGATCGCGCATCCCGAGAGTTCCGGAATACACGCTGACGGACGGCCGTCTTGCTCACAACGACGGTTACACCCGGCAAATCTGTTGATATCTTCGTCGCGAAAAGGCCACATTTCCGAATCAGAGCAAAACAGAACGTACACAAGCATTGTATAACTTTTCTTTCTGAATCAACCGAACGTCTTTTCAAAGCCACAGATGATACAGGCTGGCAAAAGAGACTCGGGCCTTTGCTATCTTCGCTGATATCTCACCAGTAATATTACAAGCTGACCAGACAGTTATACCCAAGTATATGAAATTGCCCACAGTCCCAAGTAGATTGCCTGCGACAAAGAACGTACGAGTGGGAATGCCCCAGTCTCAAAAGAACACTGTGCACTTTGAAGGTGTGAAGCGCATTCCACACAAACCAACCCGGTCGCTCACCTTGTTCAGCATGGTCTGCATGTCTTCGGCAGAGGAGCTAAGTAGTACAATGTCATCCGCGTACTTCAGGTCGGTCAACCTAGTGCCAAGAAGAGGTTCAACATCAAATCCACTGGACTCCTTAAGCGCACTCTCCAGAATGGCTCCATGACAAAATTGAACAGGAGGGAAATAGGAAACCCTCCACGAACAACACTAAAAGTGTTTCGTCCTGGTAGATGTATACTAACGTTTTCTTTTTCATTCCGCTTGTGGTGATCTATGTGGTCAGTGGTCAATGCTTATGTCAACTGTTTGTTATACTCGGTTTGCCCGCATACATCCACTCAGACGGTGGCAGTTCTTTCATACCCCGTGAACTACGTTCTTTTCTTTAAGTAAAGTGGATCGCAAGTGGTATAACGTGTCCGTATGACTGCCAGGGCAACGGTCAGGTTAAATGTTTCAACGAATACTGTTCCGAAATCGAAGGGTTATTTACTGGCTGATAGGAGGATATCTTTCTTGACGCTTTAGATTCGACCTGCTCTTTCGTGTACATCTACGAACGAGACTCCTCACGAACGTGTTTCATTACAAACAACTAAACCGTTGAAACCATCGTATGACAATAGCAACGAGTTTATCCCAATTAAATTCGTAACAGAAATGTCTAGAAAACAGGCGACGCGTCTCCCTTTGTGCACTAATGTTTTCCATCCTTTCTAATCCTCATCCACCTAAACACATCCCCCTCGTTTATCGCCGGTGGCGAGAAATGGTACTGTAACAATCTTGCGCGTCTCCTTTTATACGTACGCTTCATACGCGCACTTATCGTGATTTTTCTTTTTCACATATTTTGTTGTTCATTTCCGTTCTCACACTTGCGTTGTGAGGTGAATAAAGCCGGAGTTTCTAGCACTTCATCATTCTGCTTTCTGCAACAGTCTCGTTAGTTTCGTTTGAGAAATTGTGGTGTGTGTCACATTATCTAGGCATTCCTACACGGTCAGTTGTGCGGCACATAGCACTATGAATCTGACTGCTTTTTATCTGACTACTCCCCTCTGGCCTGCCTCACATGGCTGTACTTGGGAGGAACAGTCTTGGTCAGCATAGCCTTATGAATCGATGCAGTGCATGAAGGTGACTGCCACGTCAACGTGTAAATGGAGAAGAAAATACTGCTGGGTACCGTCAGAAATGAATTACACACAGCGCCCTACTCACCCTGCTCAAGGTAGCAGACGGTGTGATTCTTATAAAACCGCTTGGGCCGCTTGAGTTCAGTATTGGTAGATGTCAATTCCGAAACTCATGTTGTATACTGCCGATTCGTCTGAATTCTAACACAACCATAAGGGATCATGAGTAAGAGCGTTATATCTTAGGAAAGCCCATCTCTAAACCAGTAGCACAAGGCAGTCCTTGTAATGCCGCGCCATTGCGCAGCAAGGTTGAACAACTGCAATCAAACATAGGAATAAGTTAAAATGCCCAAAAAGCAGGTAAAAAACTCGCCTCAATTATTCGAACACCCAAGTGGTAGTAAAATTCGCCCAGACCAAGTGCCTCGGACCAGCAGCCACGACTATAAGCAATTGGATCTACGCCAATACTGCTGCACATCGCCTGAAACTGGCCGCGAAATTCAGGATCGTTCTTAATTTTTGTCCCATGTTTGGCCGCGAAAGATTCCAGCGAAGTGCGTAGCTGGGCCATCTGCCGAGACAAAGTAGCCATCTGAGTTTCGGCCATTTCAGCACCTTTCTCTTTATACTTCGCCTGCACCATTTCACGATTGCGGATGGCCCCGATACCGGCACTGCGCCTCATAAGCAAGCTGAACATAAAAAAAGAAATGCTTCACAACCACGTGGAAGACATGGACCTAGCCCCAAATCCACATAAACATCCATTGTAGGGCAAGCACTGCAATAGAAACGATCGACTTTCACATCAGTTCCCACATTTAACGCTAGATAATGTCTAGTACCATGTCGTTTGCCGGGCCACGCGTGGACTGGATACTGTCAGGTCGCCCAAACTTACACAACGATCACCATTGGACTCACCCGCTACTGGTAATCGAGGGGTGTCGTTACTGATGAGGTATCCTGAAGTCCATACTTTCTCAAATAATAAAAGTAAATTAAAACTGGCAATCATGCAATAACCTACAACCGCCGATGTGGCACTCTGTATTGATGTAGAACGACAGGTTCACATACATCTACTCAGATAGTTACGGTAGGTCGATCTCGGACTGTGCATTTGAGGCACACCGGTATCGAACCTAGATTCACAAGCAATGAGAACGAAACAACAAGAATACTTGACAAGGTTAGTTAGTAGCCAAATATCAAAGTGAGAAAGTAGGACTGAAAACGCGGAACAGTTCGTTCAGCACTACATACTATGGGTGCGTCACCAAAAGTCCGAGGCAGTGGGACACCGCAAACGTAAAGGGGAACACTCGAATAAGTAATATCTTCAACTTGAGTCCAGGTTCATCAACACGTTGGTGCACCTGACAACGACGGAATGATACGATTCCAAAAAAAGACAAAAGTAACACCAGAAGCATAGTCATTCTTGACTGCTTCCAACATACATATGTTCATATGTGAAGGTTCTTTCATACTTCTGGTTTCAGAGTTTTATGACTTCTGATGTAGTGGGCACCTAAAGTTATCCAAATTGGAAAAACTGACCAGTTCAGATTGAACACCACCCACATTCAATCGCAGTTCTTGAATTCGGATGGGTTTTTCGGCAGACCGATTTCGCAGAGCACTACACGAGTTTCGCCATTAGTATAGCTCATCATTAGTGTATATCCTTGTTCGAACCGGAGTTCGTATTCCGACTCTCATTTTTGTGAGTCTAGCGTTCTAACCACGACTCCATTAGCTTAACAAGAGGGATGACCGATCAATCATACCTAAACGTCTAACCGCAACCTTGTACTTATGGTGTTGGGATTGTCCGATCTTTTCGAAGAAAAAACGGAGACGCCCTGTTCAATCCAGTCGACGGCTCTGTGGTTGATTAGCTCGCTTCACTGGTATAAAGCGAAGAGTGTGTCCCAGAAAACAAAAACGCCTTTTGCCGAAAGTTGGAAATTTGAGTTCACGTGATCAGACAAATATAAATCACACACGCACGCACAAGTACTTCAGTGAAGCCAACCAGGAACAAGAAGTCACGTTTGGCCCGCGCGAGCTGAATACCAGCTAAATGAATCTTCTGGTCAGCAGAGTACGCAATCGTGCATAAATCAGAGGAGTGTGATGAAGTTAAAACATATGTGCAACTCATCATAAGAAACTGTGGAAACTGCAGATAATTGATCTTATTGTGAAATATTAACACATCTAATGAGTCAATATAGGGTGTAGATTGAAATAACAAGCATTCCAGAGAATAAATATCCCAATTTTGTACCATTCAACAAAAAGCACCGACAGCATAATAGAGACTGTCTGTGAGGTGAAAGATGAAGGTGACCAGTCACGGATACGTTCGCAAATAAAGGGGGAACGATAAATCCTGGTACTTCCGATACGCCTATTTCGAGTAAAGAAGCGGACTTGAAGAAACTTGTCCCAACCCCCAAAGTTTACAATTGAACCTTTGAGATAATATGAGAGATCCCAGAACCAAACTCAAGAGTCTGAATCAATTAGCAATGAGCGGCTTACCCAGCTCGAGCTCGCAGTAGACAACCAATCACTGCTGCGCACAGTACTCAAAACAACAGCAGACCTCTTAATGTCATGTTGTCCAACTGTACTGGATAACACACCGGCGGTCAGGGTCAGCCATTGGGCGACAGATGTTTAATTTCAAAGGGACATTTTCTGAACACTTATGCAGTAAACAACAGTGTGCTCGCTGGGCAGTGATTCACTGTCGAAGCACTCCTACGCCGATAGCAGCGTGGCACACAACCCAATTGGTGTAACTGATCTTTGTGTGACTACTCCTCTTTGGCTTGTCTGAGGTGGCTTTGCATGAGAGAATTAAAAACGTAGTCAGCATCGCCTTTCGCATCAACACAGTGTGCAAGCCTGATCACTAAGTTAAGGCAACCGTCTACAGGATGTCTTCTATTCGGTTGTTAATAGTGTTTACGGCGACAGTGTCCTTCGTAAAGGAGTCCCAAGGAAATGCGTGAATTAGTCAAGATGGCTGTATGTCTAATACTTAGGCAAACGGGTAGACTAGCTCAACGTCAACGATCGCGCCCCCAAGCTACGGACTGGGGAACGGTCATCCACGTGAGGGCTATGTACTGGTGTTCCTAACAAGTGTTAATTTTCGACGTTTTAGAGGTCAATGCGTCATCTGGCGACTCCCAGTCGGTGGTGGAAAAAAAGTGACTATATAGCCGTTAGCCGTCGGTGGCATGGCTCTTTCTAAAACTCAGTCACTCTGGAGCACCTGTGTGGATTCCGGTCATGCACTGGTATGTGTTAAGTTCGGTTTGCGCTTTGATGAGAAACCACTTCGCCGTCAACCAAAAACCGACGTATCTGAACTGGTAGGTACGCTTACATCAACGCACTTGTTTCTAATCTAGGGCCCTGCCCACCAGACGACCTACAAGCACACTGGGTACACACAGGGCAAGCGACGCATAAGTGCTGTACTCATGTGACATTACTGCTCGTTCAGCTGTCATCCGTTGAGTCTCCATGTGGCCGCCAAAAATTTTTAGCGCTCGCCCGAATACTACATCCAGCAGTGGGTACAACTCAGCTCTAAAGACTACTCGTTTGGAACCACAAAAACAGTTGCAAGGTTGGTGAGACCCAGTGAACAAAACGCGCCATCGAGATGGAACACGCTGCCACTATCGGGAACTATCGAAAGCTTTTGAACCACATCCCAGAAACTGGTAGTAGGAAGCCAGGTGTGAACAAGGTAACCTGCAAAGCCAATAGTGAGTTTATTGACAACCTGGAACGACACTTAGGACACTGGGTGGGGCACTCCCACTGACAATTCAATTGGCTACCCGCACCACTGATTGTGCTATCGGCCCTTACCTGTGCTCATTGGTTTAATGACGTTTTTCCACCCACGGAAAGAGGTCTTTCTAAAACTCAAGTTTTTGAAACGATAAAACGCGCCGGGTCCGAACAAACTCCCTCGTACCCTTTTGTAGATGGAAGTCCAGTCTTCGTTAAAGAGTTGATGGCTCTGTTCCAAAGCATCTGAGTAACTGAACTTGCTCCGAATTACAGGGTTTTCACCAAAATCATCCCCACGCACTTCATGTGCAAACTTGCGAAGGGTTAGCTTGATTTAGACAGCGCCGGATATGACTACAGATATTGTACTTCGCAGAATAAACAAGACGCGTGAACAGCATATCTGCGAGGAGAAAGCCAAGTTTCGTCCTCCCCGCAGCTGCACTGATTACGTCCTCACACCGTCAGACGCTTGGTTGTCGCCGTTTGCACAGAAGATGGACAACTGCTGGTATTTCTGGGCATCAGAGGGATGTCTGATTCAGCTGGCAGAACTGCATTCCGTGACTGCTTTATTGGCGAATTATGTCGTCATCATCACCATAACAGCCATGAGAGTGACCAGAAGATACTGTGGCGCGGACTACCACTCACCTCGAGAGCCACGTGGAGTATCCTAGATGAAAACGTCGCTAAGAAGGTGAAAATCAATAGAAGAACACTAAGCGAAACTACTAGAAATGGTATGGATGCAGGTACACCAGTGGCTGTGGCACATCACCATCCCCGATGGCGTTTCCAACCAGCGATTTGAGTGATCACGAGGACACCAAACCATGCAGGTCGTACACACCCACTTTGCTCAACCAAACAGTCAGGGTCTTCGCATTTCGTGACTACGTTGTTACTTGACCAACACGCGGTTTCACCCGACCGTCGGTGATCTCAGCATACAATGCCCGGTATGGTAAATGAGCAGATGACATACGGAGTACGTGACCCAACCATCGTAGACTGTGAAACGTGGTTGGTTCACCAATTGATCGCGCATCCCGAGAGTTCCGGAATACACGCTGACGGACGGCCGTCTTGCTCACAACGACGGTTACACCCGGCAAATCTGTTGATATCTTCGTCGCGAAAAGGCCACATTTCCGAATCAGAGCAAAACAGAACGTACACAAGCATTGTATAACTTTTCTTTCTGAATCAACCGAACGTCTTTTCAAAGCCACAGATGATACAGGCTGGCAAAAGAGACTCGGGCCTTTGCTATCTTCGCTGATATCTCACCAGTAATATTACAAGCTGACCAGATAGTTATACCCAAGTATATGAAANTGCACTTTGAAGGTGTGAAGCGCATTCCATACAAACCAACCCGGTCGCTCACCTTGTTCAGCATGGTCTGCATGTCTTCGGCAGAGGAGCTAAGTAGTACAATGTCATCCGCGTACTTCAGGTCGGTCAAACTAGTGCCAAGAAGAGGTTCAACATCAAATCCACTGGACTCCTTAAGCGCACTCTCCAGAATGGCTCCACGACAAAACTGAACAAGATGGAAATGGGACACCTTCGATGAACAACACTAGAAGTGATGAACGACCGATACAGTTGTCCATGAGCTCTCACTCTTCTGGCAAAGTAGGCATACAGTGATATTAACAAGTTCAGGTACTGCCCTGGCACTCCTTTGGGAAGAGGACAGTTCCAGAGGACGTTACGAGCAACCGAATCGAGAGCGGCTTTTAGGTCTGAAAAGATCACGACCGTCGGCTGCCTGTAACAGTGCCGATGTTCCAGGACCCTTCGCAAGATGAAAATGTGACCAACGCACCCTAGAATTGATCGGAATCCTGCCTGTTCTTCGCATGTCTGACTTTCTGTGAGTCTCGTAGGCTGAGGTAAAATGAGACCAGTCAGTAAATTAGACGCAGCAGACTAGACTGATCCTCCTGTGGTTGTCGTATAGACTTCGGGCACTTCGGAGCTAAACGCACTATGAATCATGAAGGCATTGTCAGAGTCACCACCAAGTTACATGTGAGCACATTTATTGTCATTTAGTGAGAGACTCCAATCGTCCGACCAGCGCTTGATCGTGTGAAGATCAATCTGTAGTGCGCTGGGGTCGGTGGCATTGGAGATTTTCAGGTCGTCTGCGTCTCTGGAAATAATGTGCGGAATGTCGTTAATATAAATGAGAAATAACAAAGGACCTTGCACTGACCTTTGGGGAACTCCCGCAGAAATGAAAGAGGGAGACGAAAGGTTTGATCCGATATTAACTCTGAAACTTCTACTAGCAAGAAAAGAGGCAATCCCGTGGAGAACCTCTCCTTGAATACCATTGGCTTCCAGTTTGTGTTTCAGGGGGCCTCCGTCAGACTATCCGTGAAAATAAGCATGTTTGTTATGCATGACCGATTAGGAAGGAAGCCATGCTGGGTGGAGGAGGAAAAATTATTTGATTAGAATTGATTGAGGATGGCGCACTTTAGTAGGCGCTCCATTATTTTGCACGGAATGTCGGTAAAGCTCGTTGGCTGATATCTAGCCGGAGAGTGCTGGTGGCCCACTTTACATATGGGTATTACCGTCGCTCTTTCCATGCTCTAGGGAGAATGCCAGTCTGGAGTGTTTGCTTAAACAGATTACAAAGGGGGTCAGCCAGACTAGCAGCTGCTTTTTTGAATATTCTGGGATGAATCATGTCAGGACCCATTGCACTGTGTGAATTAACCGTGAATGAAAGCTCCTCGACCTTTAGCACAGAAAACTCAGCGGCAACTTGTGGTTGCCTGATCTTCTGCAGCGGCAGGACAGGGTGCTAGCTCGAGGCTGCGACGTTGTAGACTGCAGAATAGTAGTCCC